>WEIT01005703.1:270233-301154 GCA_013389985.1 Dryoscopus gambensis
GGCCGCGGGCAGCGGGCGCTGCCCCGGGACCCCGGACTCGAGGGGATCCCTAATCCCTGCCCCAGAAACCCACACCCCCACCCTTCTGCCCGGCCGCAAAAGCAGCAGAACACCCTGAGTACTCCCTGGCAGCGCTCGGGGGGGTCTCACTCCTGGGATGCTGCTTTGGGGTTCCCGGGTTGTACAAGTCCCAGACTGGGACCAGCATCACTCCACGCCAGGAGGAGAAAGTACAGAGGTAGCAGGATCCCTCCCCAGGCTGCCTCCCCACCCCAGTCCCAGGGGAGCTGCTCCAGGGATCCCATTCCAAGGGTCACAGCTTGTCCACTCCCCGAAACAGGAGCAGCATCACCCCACAATCTAAGGAGAAAGCAGGATCCCCCTCCAAGCTGCTGCCCCAAACAGCAACAAGAGGAGACAAGCAGTGGGTTTGAGGGTGAATTTTATTGGAAACAAGGACAGAGGTTGACGGGTACAGATCATTCCCAAAAGTACAAGGGGAGAAGGGTTTCCAATGTGAGTCAAAATCCTCGCCCCCCTTAAAGCCAGGTTGGTTCTCCCCAAGGAACTGCCATGGCAGAGGGAACAAGGTGGGACAGGGAAGCAGGGAGGGGAAAAGGGACGTGGGATTTGCACAGGTGAGACCTGTGGTGAATGAAGCAGAGCAGATACAGGGAGGTGGGGTGTGTTTGCCTCCTCAGCAAAGCCTCAACTCATCCACAGGGGCCCAAGCCCACCCCAGAGCCATCTCCCCTGTGTTTGAAAGGGCAGATGCTCCCCTTTCCCAAAATAAAGAAATCAGGACTTTCTCCAGGAGTCCAGAAAAAATAAAAAGCATGCAAAAAAGTATTTTAAAAAATGAACATCATTCCCCAAAGCACCAAAAAAAGGGTGACAGAAAGGAAGGGGAAAGGGGTTGAAACAAAGAGAGAAGGGAAAAAAACCAAAAGCTCAACTCAAAACAAAAATAATCCAAAGTAGCCAACGATGAAAAAAAAAAATACAATTGTACATCTCAGCAGCAAAGCTGGCAAACCAAGCAGGTACAGGTGAGTGTCGGGTGGTTTGCAGAGCAGGATGAGGAGGAGGGAGACATGGAGAACATCAATCACTTCCTTATTTTCCATCCAGAGCTGGGCTGGGGGGTCAGGGTTGAACCAAAGCTGAACAGGGTTTGTGCAGCTTCACCTGGGCTGGTTCTCTCAGGGTTTGTCAACTCGGGGAGGGGGATCAGAGGGATGGCACAGGGAAAAGCATGGCTGGGTGATGCCCCAAGGACTGAAAACTATTTGCCCCAAAGCAGCTTCCCCAGGAGCAGCTCGTGGGGATGGATGTGTGGAGCACCGCAGTTCTCAGGCAGGGGGTCCCTGGCACCGCATCAAACCCTGGACTGCAGGAGGTGGGATAATGAATTTAAGGGGACATCACTCTTCATTGAGGGGGGCCCTGCACACTGGAAATTCACCCTGAAATCCACACCTCCAGGGCATGGACTTCAAGAAAAACATTTTTAAAAGATTCAGTTAAAAAATAGATGCATTTCTTTAAAAAAGAAAAAAAAAAGTCATCTTAGGCCAGAGTGTTTTCTAGTGACCCCTTCCCCACTTGCCCAAATTTAGCCAGGAAAACATTATTCCACCAGATCTGCTGGTCACATAGACATCCACACATTCATCATTGATTTAAAAATATATAATATATAGAGAGCACACATACACACACAAATATATATTAGGAAAGAAAAAAAAATCCTTCGGAAAAACTCAATTATTTAAAAACAAAACCAAAATCCACAGCTGGTGCGTTTATCCATGATCATGTACAGTAGAAGCCAGAAACCTCTCCTGCTCCCCTGGCTCCTCGGGCTGGGAGCATGGGGAAACACATCAGGTTTTCACAGTGGATTTGTCAGCAGAGAAGGAACTGCTCCTCCCTCCTCCCACACAGAAGGGCTTTAATTTATAGCGAGTTAGATCAAACCTAGGAAACTTGTTACAAAGTCCATTATATATAGACATCAAATGTACAGCTGCTGGCAGCCCCGGGCCAGTCACTGGGGTTTGGCTCTCGCTGGCACCCGCAGGGGTTGGGGACAGTTTGGGACACGAGGGGTGCGAGTTCGGCCTCTGGAACACGCGGGTGTCACAGTGAGAGGTCTTACATCAGCTCCGGGCTGGAGAGCAGATGGAGCAGCATCTTCTCCGGGAGCCAGGGAAGGTGGAGGCAGCCAGGGCTGCGGAAGGCGATGCCCGGAGCAGGGATGTGTCCTCCCAGCCCAGGGCTGGAGGGAGGAGAGGCAGCGTGAGGGACCTGCTGCCTCTCCATCACTTTCTGCCCACGAGGGAAGGGATGGATGCTGGATGAAGTCCCATGGGCAGGCGTGGGGACAGTGTGGGCTGCAGCTTGTGTCACAGTGGGCTCATGGAAAAATGCCTTTTTTTCGCCCCCAAAGGAGCAGCATTGATTGAGGGAGAGGGATGCCCGGCCTGGTGCTGCCTCAAAGGGTCCCCTTAAGGTGTCAAGGCAGATTTAAAAACAGCCTCTGGTGTGAACAGCAGCCCAGGGAGCCCCACAAGCCCCTAAAACTGCGTGGGCTACTGGGGGCAGAGAGCCAAGCACAAAGAGAAGGCGAGCGAGACCAGACTCCAGGGAAGAGGCTTTGGGCAGGCAGGAGAGGAGTGGGACAAGCACAGCTGATTCTCGCTGTCTTCCCCAGGCAGCGAAGAAACACAACCCCCTGCGCTGTGCACCAGGTACTGGGGAGGGGAGGTGGCCTCTGGCACCCTCTGCCCGCACAGACATCGTGGCCATGGTCCTCTCCTGGGCCCTCCTGAGCCTTCAGAGTCCGTGGCTTAGCTGGAAAAGTGTTGGCTTCAAGAGGCTCCTCCTGGGGCATTTTTTTCTCAGGGGAAAGAGAAAAGAGATTTCGAGGCCGGGTGGGGCCAGAGATGCCCCCGGGCTGGGAGGGGCGATTTGTGCAAACCACCGTGAGCTCGAGTCCTCGCTCGCTGTCCTGCGGGGAAGCCGGGACGCAGGGACTGCAGGAAGCTGGGAGCTGGGAGTTAGGAGTCTTCCCCGAGGATCTCTGTCACGAAGGAGGCCATGTCAGTCTCTTTGGTGTCGTGCAAGGTAAAGAAAGGGTGTTCCTGCCAGCGAGACCAAAGACAATGTCAGCTGACGCCAAGGCCAAGCGCAGACCCCAGGGGATGTCACACAGCTGGGGGTGGACACCAACCTCCTCCCCGGGCTCCCACGGACACCATTCTTCAGCTAAAAAGATGAACTTTGACATTTTTTGGTTCAGCCCCAGGGGGACACCCCACCTTGGCAGCTGCAGTACCATCCTTCAAGGTCTAAACTCTCCAAGGACAGATAGGACAGAGGGAGAAAACACCTGGAAACCCTGACCTTAACACCCATGAAATCAGCACACCCTTCCACCTCAGATACATTTACACTCATGCTGCTCCATGCCTGACACACCACTCCCATGTTGTCCCATTGAGTTTCAAAACAGGGAATAAAGACCAGCAGAAACAGCTCTGCACTTACCATAAGTTCTAAATAGTTCATTCGCTCAGCTGGGTTCTTCCTTAAGCTGGAAGAGGAAAAAAAAAATGGGAGAGAAAGGCTGTAGGATCTTCTTCTTTTGCTGTACGTGGTCTGTCATAGGGGATCTCCCCTTCCCAACCAACATGAAATGCATCTCGTGGGCTGCACCCATCCCACTCCCTCCTTGGCTAAGCAGGTTTGAACCACCAGCAAAGCAGCCAGGCAGGCAACTGGGAAAGGACAACTCAGTGTTTCGCCACAAACGGCACAAGCCAAGCAGCTCTGCAGTCTGCCCCACACAGACCAGAACAACTGGGGAGGAGAGGAGATGGTTTCCCAGCACCTGCAGGGCGAGCTTGGCTCTGCCTGGCAGCTCCAAGCAGCACCCAGGGAGCAGGGACACCCTGGGGAGAGCAGCTTCCCACAAAACCACAAAGCAGCTTTCACCCAGAGGCACAGAGGCTGCCAGGGGTTCGTTCTGGTTTCACTGCCACTTTGCCAGAAAACACCAACATTTCAGCAGCAGTGACAGGAAAAGGGGAAGAGAAACCTCTGCATCTTCCAGCCAGCCTGGGTGAGTCAGGCTAAGAGCAAAAACCAGTTTGGGCAGCGCTTCCTGCCATGCTGAGCACCAGGTACAGCGAGGAGGGGAGAAATGGGCTCCCAAAGGACAGCAAACCCAGCCCCACGCTTCACTCCAACCCCTGTAGCTCAGGGCTCCTCCTCAGCCGGGCTGGGAGAGCCAGCAGTCCCTGCTGGAGCCTCACCACTGTGCTGTGAAGTCCACGAACTCCTTGGAGAAGCGCTCGGGCGGCAGCTGGGGCGAGGGCTCCTCCACCACCTGCTTGAGCTGCTGGAAGGGCGTCCCCCAGGACTCGTATGGGAAGCGGAGAATGGCCAGCTCGATCTGGGGAGGGAGGCAGGGACACGTGAGGCACACGCCAAGCATAAACCCACGATGCTCAGCCAGCTCAGGTTCACAGGAAAACCCTCTTTCCTTACAAACCATTTTCAATTTGGGTCATACCACCTTTTTTTTTTTTTAATACAAAGACCCAGAGGCCAAAAATACTTCCTTTTGAGGTTCAGCATATTAATGCATTTAAAGGAAGTCACAAAAGATATGTAAAATGGGATTATTTAGAAAGATAATAATAACAGCACACGGTTTTTCTGCACTGGCTTCCAAAGTGCTCTGCTGGCCCTAAGGCAGCCTCTGAGCCTTGGGCTGGCACTGCATGAGCTAAACACACAAAAAATCCACAAACCTGAGAAAAATTAAGTGCTAGAACATCATTTTGCCAAAACCACCTGAATTACTGGGTTCTTTCTACAAGTCACCTCTGCTCCATCCCTCATTTAAGCTGGAAAAAGTCTGTCACAGCTTTTGGGCAGTCTCCTCATGCCAAGGATCAGTTCCTGTCTCAAAATGGGCAACAGAACCTCCAGACCTGCCTGGTAGGTTGGGATAGGATGGAATAACAACCCTGAAAAGAGAGTGGGGACAGAGCCCTGTGTCCCTCCTTGCCTCTGGGCAGGGGAGCTCAGTTCCTGCTTGCTGGAAAACTGAATGAAGCCACCAGCCCAGGAAGGCCTGGAATAGCCCTGCAACTCAACAGCCCACTTGTCTGGTCTGAAATCAACCCAACCCCTTCATAAACAAAACAAAACAAAAACCCCAGGAAGAAGACACGAGAGGGAACCAAACATTGCGGGGCTCCATTCAGCTGCAGGCTGGCCAGCCTTCAGCAAGGTCCTGTCTCCCTTCCAGCTTTGGAAAGGTTTGGATATTCCATCGCTCACACTCTGCCATGCCACAGCTTCCTGCAGCTCAGAGCTGATGACATTTGCAGTCAGCCAGCCGAGCTCTGCACCATGGCATGGGGACACCAGGGAGAGGGGCTTGGGTTTGGCACAGTGGGTGAGACCCACGCTGGAGAAGAGGGAATATTTGCCCAGACACAGCACATACAAATGCAGGGATGCAGTCCCCAAAACAAAGGCCACGGCTAAGAGGGCACAGGAAAAATTCCTGAAAATAATCTACCCTCAGAGAGACAGTCTCCTGGAAAGCAGGAGCCGTGTTTCTCCGGCAGCATCCCTTGGAGCCAACAGCTGGGATTTCCTTTGTCCGCTGGCGCCAGAGGATCTCAGCTGCTTTCTGCAAGATCAGTTTCTTGCAGGAGGCAGATAAACCATCCCGAGCAGCTGCAATTTTGGAACTGAAAGTATTTCCCCTTCCTGTTGGCTGCTCTGAGCTACCCCGCAGGCAGGATTTGCTGCAAACCACACACAGCAGCTCTCACTGCAGCAGGACTGGAATCCCCTGCAAGGCTCTGCCGACATGGGGGGTGAAGCAGGAAGGCTGAGCCCCAGCTGCAGCAAACCCTGCTCCACTGACCACCCCTCAGCCAGCACGCAGGGAGCTGCAGAGCAATTAAAAGCCAGACTCTTGGATATTCAGCTTGGATACTCATTGTCATCCTGATATTGTCCACTGAGAGCCTGAATTCCCTGGCTAATTAACCTCATGCCCTGAGCTATCACGCTCAAATTGAGTCCAGCTTGATGGGCACCCACCCAGCCACCACTGCTCACAGCAGGAGCACAGCCCCACCAACCCAAACCCCACCCCAACCCCAGGGCTGCAGGTGCAGATCCCAGCCCTTGGAGTTACCATTGTGATCCCAAGGCTCCAGACATCCGACTTCACGTTGTAGCCCTTCTGGTTCAGCTCAGGGTTTATTCTTTCTGGCTGTAACAGCAAAATGGGAGACGTTACCACTCCTGTTTCCCCAGGGCAAACCCCACAGAGCAAATCTCTGGCTCCAAAAGCCAGGCTGGGTGGATTTCCCTGGCTCATGTCCCCAGGGAGGCAGGGTCTGAGGTTAAGTCTAGCTCTGATGAAAGCCAGATCTTGCTCCGCAGAACTCACATCAGCTCTCCCTCTTTGCAGGAGAACCAGAGTTGCACGATCCCCGCCTCAGGAGCACACGCTTCCCACATGGATGCCACAGATGGCAAAAGGAAATTCATACTGACTCGAGGATGAAATGAAAGGATGCTGCCAAGAAAAGCCTCAGCACTTTCTATCCAACAAGGAACAGTGCCACAACCAGCACCAGCCAGCTTTGTATCCTTCTGCAAATGGAAGGGGCAGAGGAAGAGTCGCTGTGGGATTAACACACAGAGCTGGGCTTACAGGGAAGGTGATCCCACCCTTGGAGGCTCTGCTGAGTCAGGGAGACCAGAGCACTCTCGAGTGGCTTTTATCTCAGAGTGGAGGTGGAACAGGCTGATTTCTAAGCAGCAGCCTCTCAGAAGCCCAGGGCTGCACAGGGTTGTACTTACAGCCATGTAGGGTTTGCAGCCAGCATCCATGGTCTTGGCAACAGAATCCACCAAGTAGCCACTGATCCCAAAGTCGCACATCTTCACGTGTCCCTCCTTGTTGATCAGCACGTTGGAAGGTTTCACATCTAAGAGGAAATACAAGAGGGCAAACTGGGCGCTTGCAGGGGTATTGAAGAGTCTGATACAAGACAGGCAATTCCCTGCAGGCCTGGGAGGGACCAACACAAGGGAAGGGAGACAAAACCCCACCAGTTTTATTTCAATGGAAGTCAGCCACAGGTAAACTACAACCATGTCCTTCCGGGAGAACAAGTCCCCTCTCCACCCAGGCAAGTCAAAAGGTTGAAAGAAAATGCTGAGGAGTTAAACCCCAGATTCCCAGGAGAGATTTATGTGCCCAGCATAGCATCAGAAGCACAACTGTACCAAACCTTCGGGACGGTTTGTCTCATGCACATCATGATCTGTCCACAACCACACAAGGGACTACACCAGGACAGAGAGCAGGACCTGGGTGTTACAATTCCCATCTGTGATTTTATAAGCTCTCCTTCAGCCCTCACTTTGCTAAAACTACTCAGCCAGGAGGATTTGGGGATTTTATCTCCAAGAGCTGCCTTCAAGGCACTTCTGTACTCCAAGAGGGGCAGAGATGCTCATAAGATACAGGCAGTGAGGAATTCTGTTTTTACATTCAACCCTTCATCTGGAAAGGAGGAAGAGAACAACATTCTTCAAGAAGGGATGCGGCTCAGGAACATCTAGATCTGTTCACCACAATCCTAAGCACCAGCAGATTCCACTCTAGGCATCCCAGAGGGACACACCACACCTGGAAAGGAGTCCTCCCCTAGCCTATTTCAAGGTTAGATCTCCAGCCACACTCCACTAACCCCATCCAGCATTTACCTCTATGGATTACAGACAGTTTACTGTGCAGGTGCTCCAGAGCTCGTACAATCTGGGGACAAACAGAGTGAAAAAGCACCCATTAGTCACAGCTGCAGCAGCAGCCTCTCACTGCAAGCACACCACAGGCCTCAGGAGAGGTCTCCAACAGGCTCAGGGGATGCACAAACCCATGTAAGAACCCAAGAGCCACTCACAGACACAGCCATTTTCCCCAAAATGTCTTCAGGGATGGTTTTCTTCTTCTCCAGTACTTTCTTGTAGAACTTATCTAAGGAGGTGTCCATGAGTTCCATGCAGATCCACACGTCGCCCTGCGGATGGAGAGAAAGCAGTTCAGAGGGAATTCCCTGGAAATCCGTGGGAGCTAAAGAGCTGGGCTGAAGAACACAGAGGTGTTTGGGGACAGTTTGATGCCTCTAAGTGCAATCCCAGGGCCCCAGGTGCCCACCAGGCACCCACCAGGTCAGTACCTCACGGAAGAGGGCTCCGTAGAAGGTGACTGTGTAGAAGCAGTCAACTGTCCTCATGGAGATGTCCAGGTCCATCAACAACCTCTTTTGCTCCTGAGTGTTCACAGTGGCTCGAATCCTCTGAGACAAATACAAAAGAAAATGGTTTGGTGTAGGTGGGGTAACACCATCATCCCCCAGCCTGACTCAGGACCTGCACTTCTGGGGCCAGGGCAAGCGTTTTATCCTTATTTTGCAGCCAGCAGCACCCAGGAGGAGACGCCCAGATTCCCTCTGCCAGACAGAGCCTTAATGAATACCAAACCCTTGGCACGCTCTGCAGCGGATGCAGGGCCAGGCCAGCAGCCTGGACAGGCACTCTGACACCCCAGCCTTGTGCTGCAGGCACCAATCCTGGATTTCTAAGCCTGTTATCAATCCCACCATGCCCAGCCAGTATCAGCACAAACCCTTCAGCAGCCAAACCCCACCAGGAACACCAGAGGCTGCCAAACCCAGACAAGCCCGTCCCCACTTTGCCACAACCAGTGAAGCTCAGCAGTTCCTCTGCTCCCTTGGAGCTGCCCACCCTGCTCCCCACCCTGCTCAGGTGTCCTCACCTTCACGGCCATGATGGTGCCGCTCTGCGCGTGCCGGACCTTCTCCACCACGCCATAGGCCCCGCGGCCCAGCTCCGAAATGGCCACCAGGTCATCAGCTTCCACCTCGAAGTTCTTCAGGGAGAGAGGACAAAATGACATCAGGGACAAGCACATTAATCAACAAGGACATCAGCAACACTTTGAGCTCACTCTGCAGAGCATTTTGAACAATGGTACCTACAGGACTCCAGAGGCACCACACTTGGAGAAGATGGGGGTATTTTTGGCTCTGTTGAATCACAGCCCAAACCCTCTCACCCCACACTCACCAGGGCTCATTTAATTCCCCCTCCACAGATGGAGATCAGGTCTTTCATCCTTTAAGCCCAGGGAACGTTGCCACTAGAAAGGGCACCAAAGGTCGGTGCCTCTCTGCCTGCTGGGGATTACCCACACAAGGGTATTTCTGCAGTTGCTGAACTATTTGCAGGATTTTAACAGCTCCTGTGCCAACACGGGCAGCAGTCAGGAGCCTCCAGCACAGCTCCAAACCTGTGTGCAGCCAGGGATCCCTCACTTCTCCCCACATCCCAAAAATCATCAGTCACAAATACACCTGTGAGTGTCTAATTAAACACCTGTGCAAAGCCTCTCTTAGACAGGATGCACACAGCAACTCCATTTCTAATTATCAGCGAGTTCAAACAGGTTTTACCCTCCTTCAATACTTTCTCCTACCACCGAAAAGCTGCCAGCAACGTAAAACCTGAGTTCACACCAAGAAAACAACTACATAAGTGTTGCTTAAAGCTGGGAGAAAACCACGGCCAGTGCTCACACCAGCGAGTGCCTGACACAGCAGGGAGCCAGCGAGCTCCTGCATAACCCACAAACAAGTTTCCCTAAAGACACGTTCCCCTGTAATTGCTGGCTCTGCTGGGCAGGGCACGAACCGAGTGAGACGCAGGCTATTTTTGGATGCTGCATTCATCGCTCCTAATAAGTCACAGGCCTCCTTTTAGCCAGGCTTTATCCAGCCTCCAGTTTTCCTCCGGTCTCAGGGAACAAAAATAATACCAGGATGCCAAACTGCCCCAGTGGCCACAAAGGCAGCGAGGGTGGGAAACAAGCACGGCACAGCTCCGGATACGGTGCCTGCGAGCTACGCCCTGAGCAGGGAGAACGGAAACGGCCTCAGGCGTGGAGGAGCCAGCCTGGGAGATGTGGCTGCCGGGCCCCTGGCCAGCACTGTCCCCTCAGCACTGGCCACAGCGCGGGCAGCAGCCACCAGGACTGCTGGACCTTCCCGCCAGCCCCAGCTCGGCTGGTTCCAGCCAGATGTGGCTGCTGATTCCAGCCAGATGTGGCGGGCAGGGAGCGAGGGAGGGCTGTGCCTGAGCTCAGCACTGAGCTATGCTCTGCCCAGCACAGGAAGGTGCCGGCCCTTTCCTGGGCAGGATGCGGATCCTGAAATGAGGAGAGCAGGGCTGAGGGGACATGCCCGACCTCCTGCCCCGGGCAGCTGGCAGAGGAGCAGTGCGGGCTCACAGGGGCCTCCAGGAAGGATCTGGTGGTGCTTTTCGGACACGTGTTCTGCAGCTGTTCCAGGTTATTGTGTTGTTCCTTTCCTGGCATCTGCCCTGAGGCTTCCCCAGAAGCTGGCGGTTCCCAGCATGCTCCAGGAACCAGCACTGCCCTGCCCAGCAACAAGAGGTGATGGATGCACCCATGGAGCCAGCATTTCCCTCCCAGGACAATGGGATGCACGGCATGGCCTGTGCAGATCCCAGCACCCGAGGTCACCACCCATCCCCACTCCTAAAGCTGGACTTCTGCCCAAGTCCTCTTCTCCACCATGTCACTCCAAAATACCCAGCCCAGACCCTTCCTGCAACCACTGGAGCAGGCAAGGAAGTGACTCTAGAGAGTTGTCCCTAAGCTGCAGCTCTGTCCCCTCACACACACTGTGTCACAGAGAAGATCCCTCTCAGAGTTCTTGCTACACACAGCACTAGGCCCAGAAAACAGCACAGGCAGCAGGATTGTTCCCTGGACCCAGCCAAAGCTTCCTGTCCTCTACCCTAATCCTGGCACTGAGGCCAAAGGACCCAGATCCCATCAGCCAAGCCACCTCCCAGCCTGGAAGGGTCTAGATATAGGGCTAATCCAATGCAGGGTATTTTTAGCTCGTTTGCAAACAGCTTCTGCAGCCCCAAGAGAGCCCATAACACCAGAACGAAATAAAAGAGAGACAGTGGCTATTTCTAGCCGTGTTTTTCATCAGGTCACTAGGAAAGGCTTTGGAGAACCAGAGAGAAGCTTTGTGCCCAGCTTCTCCTGGGCCTCAGGCAGCAACACAGACCTGTGGGTAGGCAGGATAAAAGGAGTTTGTTTGGGGCTGTTTGTGAGCTTGGTGAGGCCACCCTCATTTAGGACAGATGGGCTGGGTCATCATAGAGTGGTTTAGATTGGAAGGTACCTTAAAAATCACCCAGTTCCAACCCCCTGCCATGGGCAGGAACAAATTCCACTAGAACGGGTTACTCCAAGCCGTGTCCAACCTTGGCGTTGAACACTTCCAGGATGGGGCGCAGCCACAGCTTCTCTCCATCCATTCAGACCAAGGTGGCTGGTGGGGCTGTCAAGAGACCACTGTAACCTTCCACTATGGACAGAACTGCCCACATGCTCTTTGATGGCACCCAACTGCCTCCTGCAGGCAGGAGAGCCCAGCCAGTGAGTGCAGGGGCTCGGGGACGAGCCATCTTACAGGTGGTGGGGTGACACATTCAGCTTCCCAAAAGTCACTGCTCGAAACACACAAGGACACCCCACTGCTCCACGGGGAAAAGGTCCTGCTGTGGGATGCCCCATCCCTGCAAAGTTGTGTCCCGTGAGGCTGCACTCCTGATCTGACGGGTTGCAAGGCACAATCCACAGAGCTCTCCACACCCAGTGAAAACAAAACGGGAAGCCAGGTAAAAAAGAAACCCCATTGATACGTACTTTATCTCCAATGGTAATGAACGCCCTGGAGTCCAAGTTCCTCGGGGGCCTGCAAGAAAAGAGACAGTCAGGAGAAAGCCCAGCTTCATTCACCCTCTTGGCCAGAGCCAGGTTTCACATTCCTTTGAGCACTTTCAGCCACTGCTTTCCCCCATGTGCCTTGTCGTCGGTTCCAACCGGCCTCCTCCAAACACCCACAAACGCTTTAAATCATGCCAGTAACACCTCACCCCACACCCACGAGGCACAGTGAGAACCCTGAGGAGTCAGCCAGGTGAAACATGCACCAAACCACCAGGCTATGAAACCATTCCTGCTCAGGAGAGGAGCCGAGAGCAGCAGGATGAGACGTTTCTGTGGCACAGCAGCTCAGCTGTCATGTTTTGACAGGCAGGTGTTGTAACAGCACAGCCACGTAGCCCGAAACGCACGCGAGGGAACAACAGGTAATTCCTCCCCCGTGAGTCATTTGTGTACACTCTGCTGCCTGTTCCAGGCAGGCACAGCAGGCAGCACTTCGGTGTCACCCTTTGCACAGCACCAGGCGAGCGACAGTTGTCCTTTATGGCTTTTTTCCTCATTGCTGCCCACTTCCCATTACGGGCAGCACGGTACTTTTAGAGCCATCGTGAGAGTTCTGGCCCTCGTGCCTCAGCTGTGGGCTCTCCCCATCCCCTGGGAGCTTCTAAGAAGAGAGACTGCCCAACTGGTTTAGTCTCAATTCCCATCAGAGCAGCCTCCAGCTTCAAGGAAGTACTTTGGGCTCTGAGCAAAAGCCTTGCACTGCGCAAATATTTGCACTGCAGCTTGAAAAGCAGGGATAAAGGAGCTGTGGACAGCTCGCACCAGCCTCTGGGCATGCAAAGCCCTGCAGACTCCAGCATGAGGCCTTCTCCAGGGGAAATTCAAACTCTGGCAGGAGCAGAGACAAACGTGCCCGTGGGGGAAGGAGGTGGCTGGCACACGCAGGGCAGGGCAGGGCTGTGTGAGGCTGCACAGCATCAGTGGGGGAGTTCCCTTGCCTCCCCCTTTCTACCTGGGCTTTTCAGCAGTGATATTTCTCTTTTTGGGATTTCACTGCTTTCCTGCAGCTGGGAGAGTTCTCTAGAACAGGTTTCTGGAGCAAACAAGGCTCAGCAGTGACGATGCAGCCCAAAGTGTTTTGGAAGAGCGTGGAATTTTAGCCGTCTGCTCTTTGTCAAACCAAGCACTGCTACCCTGGGCTCTCCCCCATGGCATAACAAGATTCAGCAGCTCGAAGCAAACAGGGCAGGGAGAAATTCCAGTGCCCTGAGATACTGCTGGGCACTGGCCCCGCCACCAAACAGCACAACAGTGCAAAATGTCTGTGTCCTCCTTGTAGCAGTAAGGAGCTGCAAGCAACTCAAACTAATCCTGATACTCAGGTCACGTAAAGCACTCCCCAACCTTTGTGCCTCTGGCTTCTGTCGTGGTCCAGCTACCATCACCTCTTTTCCTCCCCTACACTACCGTTCTTCCTCTCTTCTTCCCCTCAGGCAGATTCGCTCTCTACCACATCTTTGCCCTTTGGCATCGGCAGAGCCCGTGGCAGAAAGAGGATTCTGAGTCTTTGCCTTTAGGACATTTCAAATCAAACAGGCGCCTCCCAGAGAGACACACGCTATGCACGTGTCTGCACACACATGTGCAATTCCTTCTCATCACGCATGAGCCACAGCTTACGAGAAAAAAATAACTATGCTGATTTTGGAAAGTCTTCACAGGCCATTCCTCTCGAGGAAGTGCCAAATCCAGCTCTGGAGAACCTCTTTAAGCAGCAGAGATACTCACGTTGTGTTGGCAACGGGTGGTTTGATGGGGACACATGTTATCCTCAGATCCCGTTTCTTCTTGCCTTTCACTGGAAGAGAAGATGCCCATGTGAGCAAATGGATTGTTGCTTTTTTTCCTTCAAGCATCCTCTTCCCAGAAGCCACCAGGCAGGGAATGCAGGGCTTGGACCCTTCACCATAGTCAGCAAAATGCCAAGAAGGTCACAGTGACCGTTTGTCCAAAATTTCAGGCCAGAGCCAGAAGTACAAGTGGGTCTCAATGTCACTGTAAAGCATTTCTCTGTAGAAATAGCCAAGGGTGCACTAACAGACCATTTTTCAGGTCTTGCAGCCAAGCACTGTACCCTTAAAGTGCTATTTACCCTTCATGGCCATTAACAGTCCCCTCTCTCTGGGATTTAAACCGTTTCTGGGGTTAAAAGCTGCAATTTCTGCTGGGCGCTTACCTGGTTTGTGTGGCTCCAAGGATCCTTTGGAATCTGAAAGAGAGAAACAAGACACCAGCTCAGCCTTCATGCTCCAGCCAAAACAGATAGCTGCCCTGTATCCCTCATGGCTCATGGACCCAGGAGAGCTCCAGAAGAGGGAGGCAGCTGGGCTTTGGGAGCGCAGCCAAGCCTGGCCCCATCCCCGTTTCTCCAGCCACAAGAGGTCCCCATGCCATTAGTGATGTGCAGGGCTCCCAAAAAACGCTCCCTGCCCAGAAGCTCCTTGGCCCCCAGGGCCCCAGCCAGGCCTTCCTGGGAAGAGCCAGAGCTGGATCTGGCCTGGAGGGCAACGACCACCAGACATCCAGCAAAAGTGAGGGGTTAGTCCCAGCAGGAGAGGGGACACCCCATGCACAACGAATGGAAAAGGGGGAAAAAAACCAGACATGGGCTGACTGTCAGCCAGCAGTGAAGCCCTCACAAACCCAGGCTTGCACAGACTGAGGCACCAGGACAAGGCACCAGGAGTGACTGGCAAGAGGATGATGCTCTTGTCTCTCTCCTCCCAACTCCTAACAGACCTGAGATAACAACACCCACTGCTGCAGAGGGAAACGGGGCTAAGGCAGGGCCAGGACAGGCCAGAAACGTGCAGGTGAAAATTCCATCCCAGCTCCCTGGGAAAATACACCGACCCCAAGGGGCTGAAGTGCTGCAGCTGAGAGCATCGAGGTCCTGATCCCCCCAGGAGAGACAAGGGGGCAGCTGCACTTTGCAGCTAAAGGTGCTTCTGGCTGCACAGAGCTGCAAGATTCATTAGAAAGCAGGAATATCAAGGTGCACTCCGGGCACGGGGCTGGGAGCAGGCGTGTGGACAAAGTCCAGCACTCCAAAGGCTTCAAGGGAAGGGAGGGGAGAGGCAAGGAGCTGGAATTTCAGCAGGAGATGCAGCACCATGCGAGAGCTCCAGGAAAACAGGTGCCTGGAGCTCACTTTTCCCACCTTGTCCTTCCCCAAATGCAAACCTCACTGAGGTTGCAGGTTAAAGCTGGTCTGCAACGTACTGCAAAGGTTGCAACTGCAGGACCAGCAGCATCCCTCCCTGCTGAGGGAATCAGCACGGATCAGTCCATACCCCCATCTTATCTGCCACTTTTCCTGCATCAGAGCTGGCCCATAAGCTCCAAGACCAGCTCAGTTCCCCTGATGTGAACTTCCAGCTCAGTGAAACCAGCCAACAAGCCACTGCACCCCAAACCAATCCCAGCTGGATGGAAACCACTTGACCATGTCAGAGCAATCACAAGTTCTAATTTGTGAGCCTGCAGAGTTTCCCTTCCCCATCGCCCACCCATCAGGGCTGGAAGGGGCACTATGAATAGCCCCACACACCCACTGATGGCACTTTGCAAAATACCCAGCTGAGTAATGAGGGCAGCAAACGCCAAACAGAGCCAAAGGAAAGATGGGTTCAGAAATGCCTCCTCTTCCCACTCCCAGCCTCTCACTACTCAGCGTGGGAGGCCATGAACAGAATCTAGACTGGGGTCCCCTGAGTCCTTCTGCACTCAGGCAAGTTGGGGAGCTTGCCACGGGCACCCATCCCATCCCAGGGGATGGACTTAGCTCGATGCTGAGCATTTCACCCCCAGGACCTGCTCCAAAACTCAGACTGGTCTCTGCTCCACACACAGCCCCCCCAGCCAGATCTCTACACGAAGCCCTGAAATCCCCCCATGCTGGCTGGGATTCCGCTCCATCTGTTTGCTCTCCCTCTCCCCAATTGCCATAGTAACCCCGCAGAGCCGGCACAAAGCGCCTTCTGTGCCACCAGCGGCTCCCCTGGCACTGTGGCCATGACTCATGGGGCAGGAGCAGGGTCCACAGGCGCCTGGGCCAGGCCTCCTGCAGGATGGCCTCAGCCCTTCCTCTGCTCTGGCTGCAGGGAGCTGGGAGCACCCAGTGTGGTGCTGGAAATCACGGGGTGGGTTGTCCAGTGCAGCCCAAGCTTGCAGGCAGGATTTGCAGCATGGGACAGCAGGGCAGCAAGGGACATGGAGATTCCCTGTTCCAAACCCCTTGCTCCATACAGGAAAGTCTTTTCATATGCACTGGCCATGAACTCTGCTGTCACAGGCACCCTGCACACTTCCCTGTACTCCCAAACTACCACCCTCAACTTCCCAGAGCTGGAGTCAGCAACCATCCCCTTCCCAGCCTGTCCTGCCTAGCCCCAAAAAGCATTTCCCAGCTTCAACCTGAAAAAGCACCAATTCAACTGGAGGTATTACACCACCACTCCCGGGCTCTGCCTGGGCCACCTACGACAGGCAGAAAACCCAGCTCAGCCCATGCCTGCAGGAATAAAATCTCCCAGGATGCTGCCTTGCAGCCGGGGAGCTGAGGCAGAGGTTGGATTCGTTTGTTACAGCTCTCTTAAAATTTGCCATGAGATTTCCAGCTCCTGAAGGCCGGCCTGAATTCCTTCTTGCTGCACGCTTCTCCCACTGCTTGTGGCACCAGTGCTTCCACAGCTCCCCAAGGAGAGCCCGTGCCCTGTTCAGGGTGAGTGAGAGTACAGGAAAAACTAATGAAGGGAATAAAAAAAAAGGGAAAAAAGAGAAAAGCAGGAAGGCAGTGGGATGGGCATGACATGACCCTGCAATTCAAGCCCTTCAGTTGCAGGGCAGCATTTGCCTTCAGCCCCCGCAGGCAGCTGCTGTCAGCTCCTTCCCACTGGAGAGTCCCTGGCACTGTCTCTCCTACACTTGAAACTCGGCACAATCCCTCCCACATTTGGGATCCCGGGAGGGTCGGTGCAGGAGGAATTGCTAGAATGTGCACAACTGCTTATGTCACCTGAAAATCCTGCAAACACTCCAGTTTCCCAGGGCACTGGGCTCTTGCAAGAGGGGCGTCTGCAAGCACAAGTTCCCCTCAAGAGATCCCTCTGCAAAGGCCAAAAGGCAGCAGCAGGACAAGGCGATTTGGGGACATGCCCTGGTTATCCCTGCAAGCCCCAGGGCTCTGCTGCCAGCCCCGAGCCCACGGGATGGCAGGGCACCGTTCCGGGCACAGGAAAGGGCTGCCAGCCACAGACACACACGGCACAGTGCCCTGCACCCAGGCAGGGGAAAATTAGCTGACAGAAGTTCCTGGTGCGGATGAAATTGCAACCCACGTGACGCTGCAGGCACGTAACTGCATCCTTTATGCTAAGAAAGGAACCATTTCCTCCTAAAAAAAAAAAAAAAAAAAGCCCAGCAAGATTTTTTCTCATGCTATAACCACCACCAGTTAAGAACCGCCAGACACTTCCTGGAACTGCCTAATTCAACACCGGAATCCTCATTTTGGCCACCACCAACTTCAGCCCTATTAAGTTGCGCCTCTCTGCGGGAGGTTCTTCCTTCCCACTCCGCTGGCGTGGGCGGAGAGAAACGAACAGGACAATCTAAAGAACTGCAAATAAAACTATTTGCCTGGGTCGACCTTTGAAATTAAACCTCACCACTGCCTCCCCGGGGCTCTGGTTGCAGCCCCAGGTGAAGTCCTGGGCACGGGAGGCTGCTCCGAGAGCTGCACTGCTTTGCTAGGGCTGGGGGAAATGCTTGGGATGCATCCCGGTTCTCCTCGATCCAAGGAGGAGAGTCCAATGCCATGGATAGGGCAGAAGGTTGGAGGGTGGATCCCAGCCCCGCTGCAAAGAAAGAGCTGGAACAAAAACGCATCAAGGAAAAACAACAAAAAAATGAAATAAATCTGAAGCAGGGTGCAGAGCAGAGAGGGGAATTTGGGTGCTTGGTCATGAGAGCCAGCTCCTCACAGGAACACTTTGTCCTGTTTTCCACTGTTGGGAGTGGAAAAAGCTATCCATGAAAGTGGAAAAAGGGCTCTCAACCTGCTGAGAGCCATCACTCATCGTCCCGCCGAGGTCCCGCTGCAGAGGGGCTCCCAGCGCGCTCCTCACTTCTGCAAAACTGCTAGCGAGCAGCAGGAAAAAACCACGCTGCAGAAAAAGCCCCTTGCAGCCCCAAAACAGCCTCTCAGGCTGTGCTGAATCAGAGCTCCCGACTGCTGGGGCCGTGGGCACCCACCTTTCCCATGCAACAGGCAGGGGACAACCGCGAAAAGCTGCTGGAAAACCCTGCATCCCAGGAATGCAACGCAAACCGGAGCCAGAAGCCAGCTTTACCCTCTGCATAGTTTCCTTTAGACATGCTGGAATTGATATTTTTTTTTTTAAATACAATTAAGACGCCGGAGTTTTAACCCCACACAAAACATGCAACTTTAAAAATAGATCCCCAGCTGCAAAGACCAACCCCCCTCGCCCGAGCCAGGAGAAACAAAACCGTGTGGATTGACCCCAGAAAGTTCCACAGCCCCTTTTAGCACCAAAATCAGCCCTTTGCTCTCCCCCACCACGTGTTTTGGAAATTGCAACATCTACCTTGCTTCTTGTCCATGGTTTCCCAGAAATGAAGAGCAGCGCCGGCACGCCTGGCAGGAGAGAGGGATGGGGGCGGACTGGAGGAGGGAGGGGAAAAAATTCCCGCAGGATCCAGTGCACGGCACTTCTTGCAAGCACCGATGATTCTTTTCAGTGGGAATGCATGGCCCGAAGCACCCGCCGGCTTCACAGAGCCCTCCCTGCCTGGTGTCCCCAGATCCCAGGGGTCCCCGAGGCTGGGAGCAGCAGTGGAGGCAAGCGGTGGGAATTGGGGAAGGTAGAGCCACGTTCCCTCATCGGCAGCTGCCGAGGTTGGCCGGACTCGGCTCCGATTACCCTTGAAAGCTCAACAGTTGTAAAAACTGCAGCAGAGAAATAGCAGGTGACGTCAACAGGAAACTGGTGGGGAGCCAACTCCAGCTCCGGGAGCTGCTGAAGCGCTGGATTGCTACAGTGCATCCCGGTGGGACACGCTCTCTTCCCACAAATTCAACCGTTCCAAACCAGCCTGCAGGCCCAGGCATCCCACCGGAGCGACCCTTGCTCTGGGACAGCCCTGGCACCAACAAGCAGAGCCAAGGGGAGCCCAGGCTCGCTGGTTTGGGCACCAAAGGGGTGCTGGGATGGAAAGAGGTCACATTTTGTTGTGCTGCAGGTGACACGTTAATTGCTTTGCCACTAACAACTATTACCACAACAAATAGTAGAAATATTGTTCCATGACAATGCCGGCACGGAGCTCAGCAGCTATTCCAGGGTGACAACCGAGACGGCATCTCTGGTAGCAAAATATAAATTCCTGCATGGATTTGGCTGGGAAGTAGCAAGGGAGAGTGGGAAAATAAAAGTATTCATTTCTCTGCAAGCACGTGCAAGAAAAGCCGTGGCCAAGTATTGCTGCTCTTCCCCTTTCCCTCAAAACCACTCCAGCAGAAGCCAGTGCTGATGTTCCTGATCAAAGCCAGGCTCAGCTCTGACAGGCTGCAGTTTTGTTTTCAATTTCCCTGTCAGCCTGGAGGGGAGATACTGTACCAGCTTCTCTACCTTAAACTAATTATAGAAATTCTACCAGCACTTTGCTCCTGAGCTCTCTCCCAAGTCCAGGCTGTGCCGGACCAGGCACACTTGCAGGCTGAAAAGTCAGAGGTCAAGGTAAACGCACATACCAACATAATGAGTGGCTCTAATTTTAAATAGTGTTTATGTAAGCCCCAGAAGGACTGCGGAAGGTATTTTCTCAGGCTCATTTCCACTCCCAGGGTATAGTTTCAGGCACAGATCATCAGCACATAAAGGATGCTGACGCAGGAGCTGCTCTTGCAGATGGCACCGTGAGCCACCAGCACCCGTCCCTGGCGCTCCTGGGGAGAGCAGTGCTGTGCTGCCCTCCCATCACCAACTATCAACAGCTAACTCCCCTCTCACCCAGACACAGACACTCCAAGGATCTTTACAGACACCCACAGAGACAGAGCTGCTTTGGAGCAGAAAGTCCCTAACCCAGCAGCTGGGATGGGAAACAACATTTCCTTTGAATTAGTCCTGTTGGGTTTCAGCACCTGAAGACCAGGGGTGGTGTAAAGCAGAGCTTCCCGACATCTCAAAAGCATCTTAAAAATAAACAAACAAGGGGGGGAAAAAAGAAGAAACAAAAACAAACCCAACCATCCTTTCAAGTCTCACCATCGGCAGCTCTTTCAAAAGTTTGCTGGTGCAGTAGGAACAGCCAGGCCTGGAAAGATGTGCATCGTTTGCCATTAATTATCCAGTTCTTTATAGGGCACAGGTAATCCCAGGGGAACAAAAGGCATCGGGTGTTTCACTGGTGTTAACAAAGCCTCTCCACAAGGATAGCGTTGTCACCCCATTACAGGTGAGGGATGCTGGGAGAGCAAGTCCTGGGGAGAATTCACATACTCACCACAGGGTTGGGCATGCCAGGGCAGAGCCAGGGACAAGGATGGCTCCCATCCCTCCCAGCAGCCTCCTGCCAGTGGGCTGGCTTGAGTAAGGGGAAGAGCACACCCTCAAAAACAGCAATGAGCTCAAACTGTGCCCTGCCAACACCAGGCCCCTCTCCCCACCCTTCCCCTGTGGACACACAGCCCCTCCCGAGGCCACTTCAGTTAAGGCTGGGGAGTGAAGATGGGGATGAGCAGCAGAAGTGTCCCGTTTGGGGTTGGAAAGGAGCTTTTCATAGGCATGTTTGGGATAGACCACAAAATTAATGACGTCACCTGTCCTGCAAGAAGAGCTGCTGCCTAACCACGGGGACGGGGTGATTTTCATGGAATACTTCATTCCCTCTGATCAGAGAAAAGCCCATGCACCAGCTGGCTGCACTGACCCAGCACCACACTGCCTGATGCCCCCCACAGCTCTCCAGGAACCGCAGAAGGTTCCCTGGTCAAGGCTGCAACGCAGCCACTGCCCCAAGTCCGGGATGCACCCGCCTTTCCCCTCACAAGGCACACATCCCACAGGAAAGCCCCACGTGCCCGAGCCATGCGCAGGACACGCAGCATGGAAATTCTGTTTTAAAATAGAGCCTTTGAACTGAATCCAGTTGGAAAGGGAACAGGGTTATCTTTCTCATCCCCTTGGATGGGGCTTGAGATCGTCCATGGTTGGGGACAATCAATCACTGCACCACACGGGACGCAGCAGAGCAGGATGTCACACCCACAGTGCCACCGGCTCTGCAGGAGACTGGGCAAGGGAGAAGGATGTGACCTCCTGGTGCCCAGCGAGGAATTTGGGGATGGGCACTTCAGCCAAAGTATCTGACAAACAGAGGCATTGGCACAGCCACCTCCGGGGCTCACAGCCACACCCGGGCTCCGTGCACCGGCCAGATAACACCGAGGCTCTGCCGGCAGCCCCGGGAGGATGTCACCGCCCAGCCACATTCCAGTTGTATTTTTAGGTTACCTGCACAACCTCGAGGGCTGGAAAAAACGTTTGATTTCGTCCCCATGTGTCAGCCTGTTCTCGCCCAGCCCCGTGACAGTGGAACGCAAGGGCTCCACTCTGAGAACCCACGCGTGACCAGAGGCCAGACTCCCCTCAGGAAGCTGAAAAGCCCTGTCTGCCTGACACTCGCACAGTGACATTACAGGACGCACCACATACGTGCCCAGAGTTGTGGTGCTTTGCACCAGAGCTTGTGCAAAATCCCTGTGCAAAGGTGGTGACGGTCACAGGGGCACCTACTGGGAGCAGGCACTGAGCTGGGGTGCAGGCAGAGCATCCTCTGGGATGGACACCGCCTCCTTTGCATCCCTCGCTCCAGCTGGATTTTCTCCCCAAAAAAGCAGCAGCTGAGGCTGCACCTCTTCAAAGCTCAGCTTTGTCGTGAGACAAAGGTCTGGAAGGAATCCCAGCCCTGATGCCCTGGGATTGTCAGGAGAAGGCAAAGGAAACAATGCTTACAGAAAAGCAAAGAACATGCTAGGAAAAAAAAATAGAAAAAAAGGAATACACAGAAGCATCATCACCTGTGCCCATTTCCTTGCCAGCGGGTACCAGCATCACTCCTTCCTTTGAATTCTCATTCTGTAGGCAAAGCCATGAAAAAATAAAATCTGTTTGGAATTGATGTGACTGGCTAGTGACAGTTTCCTGATGGGAGAGAAAACTCAAACTGTCCTTGGAATAGATCAGCTTGACAGGAGGCACAGTGGGAAAGGGAATAGTTTGACTTTGTAATTGTCAGCAGTAACTCAACTCCAGCATCAATAGACACTTTTTCTACCCAAACTGGCATCATTCAAGTACTTCCACATGTCCTTCCCAAAACCTTGTAAACTTATCAAGAGAGCAAAGTATTCCCCTCTCTGCTTCTCTAAAAAAANGATTTCTACCATCCTCCCTCCAATTTGCTTTGGGCAGGGATAGAGTGATGTCACCTCTGCAAATGATGTAAGAGAGCAGGCACCTGCTATGAAAATGGAATTTATGGAGAGGAAAAAACCCCTTCATATTCACAGCCACCTGCTGTGGGAGAGGGGCAGAAACAGGAGACTGACCCAGGTGCTTCCCTGGCCCACAGACTACAGGCAGGACTTTCAAGAGCAGCATCTGCACTGGGGAACAGGCCAAGCAGCTGCTCAGAGCGTTCACAGTGACATTATTCCCCAGGGATCTGGAATGCTTCCCCACTCCCAGCGTGCTTCCACAGCTCGGGTGGACAAAGCCTGCGCATCTTCAGAGGAAAACTGACTTCCAGCACTGATCCAGCACCACATCTCTGGGGTGTAGGAAGAGAGAAAACCTTGGATTATTTCCTTTAGAGCAGGGTGCTGATCCAGCAGCTTACAGAAAGCAGCAGGCAAGTGCTGCAGTACAATTCCCTACATTTCCTGCTGTCCCGCACCAATTCTTTGCTCGTTTTGGTGCATATTCAGTGCCATCCCTTTTCCCTGCCTCTCTCACCCATCCCTTCTCTGCTACAGGGAACCAGGCAGAAGACACAAATAAAAAGGAAGAGCTCAGCCCCAACAAGCTGGACCTGCAGCCTCTTTTCCTGGCATTAACCACCCCATGGCCCACACTATGCACCTCCTCCTGCTCTCCCTCCCATCGCTGTTCCTCTGCCCCAGAGGACAGACTACATCCACATTCCCAGAACAAATCCCATGTCCAGCTGGCCCATGAGAAATCACCTGAAAACATTTCTCTCTTTTGTTCCCTCACACTCCCTGCTGCAAAGATTAAAAAATGCCCCCCAGTTAAAGGCTGGAGCATCAGCAGACTGCCAGCCCCGCTGCCCAGCATCACCCTGCACCGTCTCCTCTCCACAGGCTCTTATAAAACAAAGGCTGTACCAAGTCTGTGTGGGGCAAACACTTATTTTGTGGTGGATTTCCCCAGTACCCACAGGGCAGCTTTGATTCATGGTGGGGAAAAGCAGGGGCTCTGCAGGAAACGTGCCCACAGCTCAGTGGTGTTTCGCCACCACGGTCCCACGTGGCCCCGGCAGGAAGGGCACAGCTGCTCCTCCGGGTGGGACTGATCTTCTTTCCTCTCCTTCTGTCACACTCTCATATCCACCTATCACACTGCACTTTTTCCAGTGTTCAGGGAAGTGAGAGTTGCAGGTTTTTCCTAGAAAAGGCAGATTAAAGAGCTGTCTCTCCATCCCAGGAAGCCAGAGGTCTCCACAGCTGGGCTGGTCCCAACGCATCCAACTCAGAGCTCGCAGTCACTCAGTGCAGCTCAGCCTGCAGCTCTCTTGGGGCACATTCAGGGCTTCCAAGAACCACTTCCATTTGAATAAGAGGTAATCAATTTTTAAGAATCCTCTTTCTCCGGGAAGATCGAGCCTCACATCCGTGTTTTTTGGGAAAGGAGCAGTGCTCTCTCTGCAGGATGACATGTAGAGAGAAGCTGGAGGGAGATGTATGAAACATCAAACCTGTTTGAGAGCAAGGGAAACACACCCTGGCTCCTGTCCCTGGGATGGTTACACACAGTTTCCCTCACTGAGCTGAGGCTGTAAAGCCCCATGGGGAAACCCACAGTTACTGAACACAAAACTCTCTGTGGATCCACAATTAAGAGTAAACTCTTGCAGCTACCTGGAATGTACACAAAGAAATCACACCTACAGGGGAGCTGCTGGAGGAAAAGCTGGGTGGTTTACGAGCACCTTAGCACAACACACACCAGGCTGATAAGAATTATAAATTCACCCACAATTTCTGCTTGGTTATTTCTGGAGGCGCCTCCTCCAGCCCCCACTTCACTCTCACCACCCTTCAAGAAACCAGGCAGGGACAGGTGTAATTAATACCTGCAAAAAGCTGCTCTTGGGTAAGAAAGCAGCATCTGCAGAGCACAAGAGGCAGCCCCAGCATGGCCCTGCAGGTATCCTGGGCTCCGAGGACAACCCCAGCCCTGGCTGGTGCCAGCCATCCTCTGGCACCTGTTGCTCACCTCTGATCCTCAAGGACGATGCTCACAGCCAAACAATTGCAGGGATCAACCAAAAACCTGAGGGAAATGGGCTGCAGATGCTAACAGAGTGAACACAGAGAGCTGTACAAGCAGATCATCTAAAACACCCACCACATCCCTCTTTTTTAGCAGCCTTAAAGCAGTGTGGAGCTGAGCTGCTTCCAGACTTAAGGAAAACTTAAGGGTGCTGCCAAAGAGAGACAGAGCTTGTCACGTCCAGGCTGGTCCTCCAGCAGCATCACCACCCACCTCCCACCCACCAGCACCTTCATCCCTCTTCCTCCACAATTACATCATTTCTTTGTCCTGACCACCACAGGGGCAGCAGTCAGTACCACTAGTCAGACAGGTGAGGATTTGGCACAGAGTTAAGATTTTAGTTCTGGGGAGATCAGGGAAACCTCAGAAGTCAGCTGAGCACACGTGCACACACACAAAGGTGTCTCACACTGCCCTGCCCGTGCCAGGAGGGATTTTCTGGGGGTTTTACAAACAGGCACGTGGGGCTGGGCCTGTCACCTACCCCCCAAGCACCTTTCAGAGGTGTTTGGAAGATGACAAAGAGCAGCCAAAGCCACGTATCAGCACGAGATCATCTCAGCTTTGGCCGGGGTGCAACTTGGCAGCACGTCAGGAGAGAAACCAAGCGGTCCAGAGTGGCAGGGGATTTTGAATTATGCAGAGCAGCTTTCCTCAAAAGCCCTGACCGTGAGCACATCTGGCCCTCAGCAGAGGAGCCACGTCATTTTTAGTGACGAGCTTGCAAAGACATCCTCCTGTCTGCAGCACAACACACCCCTGCAGCCATGCCCATAGCGTTCAGGGCTGATTCAGAGGGGCCATCCCAAGGGCTGCACACTTTGCTGCTCCATCATCTCCCTCTCGAGCCTCAGCTTTCCCACTCCCACACCAAGTTAACCAAGATCTTCACGCTACAGCAAAAAATTCCTCCATCGTGCCGCGTGTTTGCCCTTCACCACCTTGAACAGGAAACGGTCTCCTGCAGGGAGGGATGAGTGCAGCAAGAGGGAACATCTGCTCCAGCTGTGCCAAATGCCCTCCAGCCAGCAGGGTCAGGATGCTGCCATCTCCCAGCTGCTGTTAACACACACCAGTGAAGACATCCACAGCACCCGGCTCGCTGCAGCCAACCCCTGCAGCACAGCCAGGCTGCTGCGTCAGCTGTCCCCACGAGACCCCAGCTAGGAGGGAATTCATACACGCACACACCCCACAAAGCAGTTTCTAACTGGCCTGCAAGCCCAGACAAGCTGACACACCCTAGATAACCCCGTCATCCTCCCCTAAACCACCCCCAGCCCATCCACGTAACCAGCCCTGCGTGTTTATGATCCATCAGACACATGACTGTCACCTGCCAGGCCCTGCGGGACAACTTCGTCCCCTCCTGTCCCTCTGCCCTGCACCCCTGGTCCCCTCCACATCCATCACTGATGGATGTTAAGGGAGGATGTGGCTCTTGGCACCGCCAAAGAGATGCTGGCAGGACCCCATCCCAGCTGCAGGGATTTATGCATTCCTTATGAGAAACCTCCAAGACCTTTATGAATTCAATACAAGCATTAAAAGCTGCTTTTACATTTCCTAAAAGGCACTGTCGCGGCAGGAGATGAGGCAGCAGGTGACAAGGTGACACCTTGAGGTGACAAGGGGCACTTGGTGTTCAACAGGCAGATCCCAGGGAGAAAAGGGTCCAAGCCATTCCCAGAGAGCTCCATCAGACACAAGCAGCTTGGCTGATGCCAGTGCCAAACCACAGCTAAGGTTAGCAGCCTCTGATGGGAAATTACTTGTATCGAGCACTCCGGAGGTTCCTTCCTTTCCAAACCCAGATTTGTCTTTGGTGGTGGTGAGGGGGGAGGAAGGGTGAATGCTCCACAAACAACTTCTGGTAAGTGTTGTCTCCTCCTCATCCTGCCTCCTCTTACACTCAAGTTATGTTTTTAGTGGAAATTTATCTTTAAAATTTTTTTTTAAATCATTTCAGTTGAAATGATGAAATTAAGGCTTAGAGCACAGGACAGATCAACTCAGCAGTGCCCCTCCCTGGGCACCGTGCAGGCAAGAGGAGGGAGGCTGGGGCAGCTTGGTGGGTGCTGGAGAGGGTCCACATCACCCTCACCTTCACCCCACTGCAGGTCCCCAGTATAAGGTAAGGATTTCCATCCTCCCCTACCCACTGGGACCCTCAAATCCCACCCTTCCCCTTGGCCACACTATAACCCACCACATTCCACATGAGCAGCATCTCTGCTCCAGCCTTTTGCTGGGCAGAGAAGTGGCTGTGAGAGTAAGGAGCACACAGGGAGCCCTGTCCTGGCTCCAGAAAAGGGAGCAGGCTCAGATCCACGGTAAAGTGAGGCCCTCTGGGGCCACAAGGCAGCACTGTGACATCCGAGATCGCTGCAGTTGTGCCCACTAATTCCAGTGCTCCTCGGGACAATGAACATTGGGAGTCACAATGCTGCCACAGCACCACTGCAGCATTGCCCCCACACAGATGAGGGGCTGCGGGGAGATGGAGTATCTCCCAGGTGGAAAAAACAACAGAAACTTCCAGTTTCTATCATAAAGAAAATCCTCTCTGCCCTTTCCCCCACTCCAGATTCCTGACTAACACTTGACCTGTGCTACAGGAGTTTGTCAGCAAGAGGCAGTGGGTAGATCCAGCTCTGTACATACCCACAAGGCATCCTGAGTCACGCCAGTAAAACCCCAAACTTTTTGTTGATAGAGTAAAATCACCTTCCCAGACAACACAGGTTCCTCTCCCAGCTCTTTCCCCAGCAAACAGCCAGCCCAGGCTGTGTCTTATTAACCAATACAAGCAAAAACCATCTTCTGCCCAAAAACCCACAGAGCCCCCCATCTGCAGAGGTGTCACTTTGGGCCACAAAATCACCAGCACCAGAAAGCTGCTCCCAAAGGGAACCTCTACAAAGCACAGACGAGTTTTCTCCAGCAGCAATCACCTTTGCAAGCAACAGGGGCAAACAAACCCCAGCTCAGCCCCGGACCACGGATCAGAGCTGGAAAATAAAGGGATCAGCCTTCAGCGAGATTCATTATCCACTAAGAGAAAAGCAGGGAAGCATCCCTCCGGGGAGGGAAATGGATTGCTGAGGCACAGCTAAATATTTATCACATCCAGCATGATATTTTCCAGGCGCCCACCGTTATGCCAGCAGAGGAGTAAGGCAGGAGCAAAGTGCTGTGTTTTCTCTAGGATTGTTAGAATTAATTGGATTCAAGCTCCGTGATGCTTCAACTAGAATTAAATAATGACTCCATGGGATCAGAGCTCCCACCTCTCCAGCCACTCACACCCTGGGAACACCAGGCTGGTGGCTGCTCTGCCTGGACACGAAGGGAGCCCAAAGCCAAAGTCCTGCTTCTGCAGGTCATGACCCACATGTGTATTTTTGGCAGAGTTGCCTTTTTTTGGGAGATGGCAGCAGGAAAGGTGTGAATGACAGACAAGACAGTGCTGGATTCACAGACTGAATTGCATAACAGTGGTGTGCTCCCACGGAGGGCACAGCCAGGGCACGGCAGGGACACGTCCCCACCACTTATTTACCCACCCAGAATAGACGTGCCACGAGAACAAGCACCAATTCATCCCCAAGTCCCAGCATTCTCACTGCTGGTTTTTCCAAGCCTCTGTGGCAAAGGAGAGCTGCCTCCCCAAAGGCACAGCCTGGCTCCAGACAGATCCTGATCCCTCTCCCCAACAGCACCTCTATTCCCAAAGGACAATCTCCCTGCTAAGGGAAAACACTTGCTTTTGAATTACTCTGGCATTGGTGCTGGGTGAGCCAGGGGAGGCCAAGCAGGTCTTCCCCCTCCATATCCCATCCATGAACCCACCCCTCCTTCCCTCCCCACAGCTTCTTCTCCCAGCAAACTCCACAATTTTGGGGAACAACTGTTTCCCCAGTGCCACATTCCTGCCTGTCCCTCCAGGAGGGGCTTCCCAGGCATCAGGGGCCACTCAAGTCACAGCCAACAGCACCGGTGATGGGCACAGGGACTTTCACATGCAGGGCAGGCAGAAGATACACCTTGAGGCCCAGGGAAAAGGCAACAGCCTGAGTTTGTACCCCAGAGTCTCAAACCTGGCACCCTCCACTGTGTTTCTGCACCCACCTAAAGGCTGCAAATTCCCTGAGGCTTCATCCCCTCCTGCATTAACCTCTGGGATACAACACCCTCCCTGCACAGCATCCATTCACTGAAAAAGGTGCAGACTTTGCTGGGAAATCACACCCAGGCCCAGCCACATGTTGCAAGCTGCAGCCAGAGGCTGTCCCTTGCAAAGCTCTGCAAGGAGGACACACAACAGCTCCAAAGCTTTGCTCCCAACTCCTTCCTACAGTGCCACCCATTCCCATGGGACACAGCTCGAGGGAACTTCGGTGACCTGAGAAAACAGGGAGTTTTGCATATATAAGTAAACATCAGCCTTGACAGTGCAAGATAACACAAGAGACATTCTCCCACATACAAGATCCTGCGAGATAACTTGGATCAAGCAGACAGGAGCAATGGGAAGAGGAAGAAAGAAAGCCAAAATCCTCCCTAAGCTCCACACAATCCCCAGAAGGTGTTTATCTCCCAAGCTATGTTTAGTGCAGAGCAAAGCCCCGGCACAGCACCATTCCTATCGCCAGTGTCACAGTCAGCCACGCATCCCAAAAATCTCCCGAGGCAGAAGACAACTCCGTGACTAAGCCAAAGTGACAGCAGGTGAGTTTTGGAAGGCATCTCTCACGGAAAGAGCCAACCAAGAGCTTCAACACAGCAGCCTCTGTTTACAACCCTGAGCAGCACAAGCCCAAGGAGAACCAGCAAAGGAAACCTGAGACTGCTCGCTGAAATTCCCTAAGGACAATTAGGGAAATTTAGCTTAAATTCAGGCTGCCTGAAGGAGAGAGAAGTAGCAGCCACGAGCAGCAGGTGCACACACTCAGACCTGCGAGCATCCCTGGGAAAACCTGCTTGGAGGCAGGTGCAAGCCAAGGAGAGGCAGGATGAGAGGAGAGGGTTGTGAGGAGGCAGATGTGTTACACACACTCAGGATCAACCCTCTCGTGCTGCTGCTGCCCTGATGGAAGCAAAGGAGCTCGGGTCAGACTGGGACTCGGAGCTGCCAGTGCCAGCAGAGACCGGGCGCTCTCAGCACTCGTGTGACACCTCCAGCACCGGACATCAGGGTTAACTGCATGAATGAACCAGTTGGTCACAATCAACAGAAACCTGCAGACACAGAGCAGCTCCAAACCTCCTCCGAGGAAAGCACCACGCTCCCAGGTGCTCCTCCAGCCATCACCTTTTGCTGTCAGCCACGATGCTTCCCCCAAAATCCTCTGGGTCCAGCTTGGGCCTCATCTTTTGTGGGGCACAAAGGGTCCCTGGGCCAGGCTCACCTCGTCCCTCCATCCACACATCCGCCGGTCCGGCACAGGCAGCCGAGGAAAGGTCTGGGCTCAGGTGTCCCAGCCTTTTAAGAAGCCTGGATGATCCCTTCCAAGGCTGGATGGCTGGAGGCATGTGCTCCTACCTGTGAGTCAGCAGCTCCGTAAATCGCTGCTGATTCACCCCCTGCTTACACAGCAAACAGGAAACTCAGGTCCACATTCCCTCCGGATAAGACACGGATCATTTAAAAGCAGGAGGGGGAAGAAAAAAAAAAGTCACGGGAGGTGCGTTCATCTGCTCACATGGCTCCTGACTCCGAGTTTCCAGTGCATCACTCCCGCACAGGGAAATCCCCTCAAATTTTATTCCGCTGATAAGAGAGAGGCAGCAGCCGCGCTCCGTGCGCTCCCTCCTCCGTCCGCAGCCGGTTCCAGCGAGCACCGGGACACCGGCAAAGCCATTTCCCTGTGCCCATCCATCCCGGCACGGCCACCCCAGGCCGATACCTGCCGGCCGGTGCTCACCTTGGGATGGGGACAGGCCACCTGAGTCACGGCCATGCCCTGCAAGTAACACCTGTGACACACGGTCACGTTCTCCGGCTGGGGACAGCGGGAAACTCCAGCGCGGTGCCCCCGGCACACGCCGGCATCGGGTCCTGGCCGTGCCCGACCGCGACACGAGGCGACACGAGGCGACACGAGGCGACACGAGGCTCACGCCCGGAATCCCAGCCCGGTCCTTCCCACCTGGCTGAGCCACGGCGAGGCCTCCGCTCACCTGCGGCTCCGAGCCCAGGAATCCCGAGGAGCGGAAACCCAAGGCAGGGAAAGCCTCCAGCAGCAGCAGCAGCAAACAAAACTCGCCTATTTTTATCGCTCTCCCCACGCCAATCGCAGCTTCGCCCCCTCCCTTCCCGCGGGTCCCCCATTCCCAGAGAGACGCCCCCAC
>WEIT01005703.1:305070-317343 GCA_013389985.1 Dryoscopus gambensis
GGCCGCTGTGTCCCGCAGCGCTTTCCCCTGTACTCTCCACCCTGCCGCGGTGTGACCCCCCCGTCCCCCCCGATACTCTTCAGAGCCCCCGCAGCACCCCCGATTCCTGCCCCCCACCCCCATCCTTCATGAACCCTAAAACCTTCTCCCAGGAGATCTGGGGCTCCCTTGGTTGGGGTCGGTGTGTGGAGCCCGCTGGTGGCACGGGCGGGTTTGGGGCGCTCCCTTTGCCCCCCCGGGAGCAGGTGCCTGTGGGTGGTGTGGAGGCGCAGTGCCCGTGGGGAACGGGGCCCCTCTGGGGAGATTCCTTCGGGGAAGCCCCTCCGGAGCTCCAGCAGGATGGGTGCCAGGGTTCTGTAGGACCAACACCACGGATCCAAGCTGCCACAACCGCCTGTGGGACCAGGGCGGTGGAGCTCTGGTGACACGGTGACCCCCAAACAGCTCTGTCTCATATTGGGTGGAGTGAACAAAGACAAAAAGGAGGCGCTGCTAAAATTTCTCTGTGGTGCACTGATTCTTTCCCAGTCTTCATCTTAATGGTTAATTCCAGATATTCAACGATCCCAACATCTCTTCCCCATCCATTTGTCATGCTGAGAACTACTACGGGTAAAACAGGCTGCCTCGCTGCCCTGAAGAAATTGCAGGGTAGCTGCCTTTTTTTAAAAAAAATAAATAAAACGTGTAGTTCAGAAATGATAGGGAATGCAGGAGGCTTCGTCGATAAAACAACAGGAATAGTCCGAATTTTATTTTAGACTTCTCTTCCTCCCCCCACCCCATTTTCATTTCAACCACTAATTACAAAGTGCAGGCTGGAGGCTCGGCAGTGGTGGAGCGAGGAAGGAGGAGATGGGTGCGGAGAAAACAATTTCACCAACTGCTTATTTCAGACTGAGATCAAATGAGGTCCCAGGTGCTGGGTCCCCACTACCACCACCAGAGCATTGTCCCAGTCGGTGAAGTTGGTGTGTGCAGGAAATAGAGGGGACAGCCAAGGGCCAACAATTATTGGGGAAACGTAATCTTTTCTTGTGGTTTTCCGGATAAAAGCTCTACCAGCCACAGCATGGGCCGAGCAGTGTTTGGTGGCTGAGCAGGGATGAGTCGTGACTGGAGAGGCTGAACTTTGAGAGTGAGAGAATCAACTGTGGGAGTCGTGTGTGAATCAGCACAGAAGCTCCTGATTCAGGAGGGGGTCGTGGAGTCACAGAATCCCGGAATGGTTTGGGTTGGGAGGATCCTAAAGCTCATCTCGTTCCAGCCATGGGCAGGGACACCTTCCATGTGTCCAGACACGGACCAGGTTGCTCCAGGCTCCATCCAACCAGGCCATGGCCTCACCCAGGTGAATCCCCATGATCAAGGCTGTGTGTTTTCTGGGAGTTCAGGGAATCTGAGCCCTTTTTTTGTCAGTTCAGCGCTGGCCACGCAAGGCAGCCGAGCTGAGCGGTGTCCTGGTGTGTCAGTGTCTGAGCTGCTGGGCTGACTAACATCCATGTGGAGTGGGTGATCCATCTCTCCTCCTCCTTGTTAGGCACTTGCTGGTAGCAGCCAAGCCCTGGAAGATGGTCAGGAGATAAGCATCTCTGTGGGAGTGCGTGGCAGGGTGTTTATTTCCTGCACTGCTCTTTGTCGCTCCCGCTCCTGGCACAATGAGCATCAGTGGTGTGGAATGCTCCAGGAGCTTTTCCCTGCTGCATGCAGGGAATGACAAGAAATGGGTCAGACACAGATTTTGGCATTGATGGGACCCCCGTGTCCCTCAGAAAGCACTTTTGTCCCACTTCACTGCACTGTAGCAGAGATGAACAGCAGTTCGTGGGCTCCAGGGTCAACTTCGCTGCGATGTCCTAATTTCTGCTAGATGTCAAGTGTGGATGATACACTAGGAAAACATGGGTGCACTGGGCTTGTAGTCCAAGCAGCCAGGCTTTGAGAGCTGGTGGTTTATGGGTGGTGTGACGCTGGGTAGAAAACTTTCCATGGTGCTATCTTTCTGGAAATCCCTGGAGCAGGAGGCCTGAGAGAGTGAAAGCTGTGAACTGGTTGTGGAAACGTTTGTTTTCAGCATCACCCTGTGTTTGCCTCTGCGCCCCTGTGTGACCTCGTGTCAGGACTTCCTCCTTGTGCACAAGGAAGATGAATTGCACTCGATTTTTGGGGGGTTGCCCTGGCTTTCCTTTCTCTGCTGGTTGCTCCCCTCTCTCCCCTCATTGCTGCAGTAGCTCCTAAAACTCTGATGGGAACAGCTGCTTCACTTGAACACGTTCCCTTTCCCCTTGCATCCCAAATGCAGCAGCATTTAGAAGCTGAAAGTAAAGCTGATTATAACCAGACCTCACCGAGCCTCGTTATCCCTCGAGAGGAGGGCAGAAAGACGCCCAACTGGATTTGTAATGGGTTAGGATGTGACTAACAGCCTGAGCCAGCCAGAAACCTCCCTGTGCAGAGACTCTCTTGGAAAACATCAATTTGTCAAAGCTAAAAGCTTCCATGGGAATCATATAGGCTGGTTTTGTCAGGAATAGTTGGGTATTTTTTTGGCTCTGAGATGAAATTTCAGGTCAAAACAAGATACCCAAAGGGATCCCCTACCCCAGAGTAGTCGGCTGGTTGGTCCAGCTGCTGGCGCAGATGTTTGGGGCAGGGAAACAGCTTTTAGCAGCAGCTGCTGTGACTTCTTGATGCCCATCACACCCATCAGGCTCTCCAGTCAAGAGACAGGCTCACCACATGTGTGGAGGAGCTCCAGTTCCTCCGGGATGCACGGGCGTCTTGCACATCCCGATTCCCATTCATCCAACACTTGGGTGCAGCACACCACGCTTCCCAAACCTCCCACTCCTCCCCAGCTGGGTTTGGGCAGGATCCAGTGGCTGGAAGCTCCTGCTTTGCCCGCTGCTGATCTGAGTCTCAGGAGCTCCTTGTCCAGGACCCCAAGCTCAGGTTTATTGGGAAAACTGGAGCAGGTCATGCCTTGGAGCTTTCCTCCCTGATGGGGCAGGAGGGGAGCAGGTGCTGAGTTTGCGGCAGGGAGCAAGGGATCTGTCACCAGACACTGCATCAAAGACATCCCCTCTCCTCCCGTGCCACAGGCGCCTCCAGAGAGCTCCTAAACAGGAAACTGCTCCAAACCAGAGCCCTCCCGCTGCCATTCCTGTGAGTGAGGCCCCTCCGTGAGGGTTGTGCTGTCTCCACTCTGGCTGTCGTGCTCTGTTGTGTTTTCTCTCCGTAGTAACGTGCCAGTAGCTCCCTGGGGAGCGAGGCCAGCCCATGGCAGGCTGCGAGCTCCGGCCTGGGATGCACGAGCTCCTCGGGACATCTTGTCCTCTTGGCTCACCCCACACGCAGTTTTTGGTTTTTTTTCCCCCACTGTTTGGCTCGGCAGCAGAAGACCTGAGCTGCCTCCTTCCCCCTGCTCCTGGGAGACAGGGCTGGCATTTGTTCCCTCCCCTGGCTCCCGGGGAGCGGCTTTGCAGCAGTGTCCTAAGGAGGCTGGAGCTCGGGGGCTGCTCCAAAGGCTGGAGTGCACAACCTGGCCTTGCAGGCAGCATCCAGGGCCCTGCCCTGGTCCTGGGCACACAAAGGGGTATCGTGGGCTGGGACCAGCACGGGGGGACAGGGAGAAGGGACAAGGGATAGTCCTGCAGTGCTGCAGCATCCCCTCCCTGGGCAGGCACTGTGTGTGTGCCAGGAGAGGAGGTCAGCAGAGGATGGGCTGCAGGGGGGTGCCTGTGTCTTCCCGGATGCCTGATGTGTCCCTTCCTCAGCTGGGGCTGGGACTGGGCTCTCTGCTTGTTCCCCCAGGCTCCTGAGCCACCCAGCCTGGGCACTTGTGTCTGGCATCAGGGCTGAGCCTGCCACTGACCCTGGTGGAAGCCCTCCACGGAAAGCAAGTTTAGACCTGGTCCCTTGTGCAGCTCCCAGAAAAGCTTCCCTTTGCCTGTGGCCCCCGTGACTGGAGGGAGGGACAGAGGGAGAGCAGGGCACCGGCTGTGCTGCCATTGCTGCCATCCTGCTCCTCTCTGGCTGGGCTGATTTGCATCGCCTCCACTTGCTCGCCGGTGGCCTCGAGGGGAGTGTCAGTGAGTCAAACACCACGGTCAGGCCCCCGGGGCTCTGCTGGCTGAGGCCTGGGCCTGCTGTGCCAAGCTCTGTCTGTGCAGGCTGATAAACTCCTGTCCCAGAGCCCGAGGGGGTGGGTGACACGGGCAGGAGGTGTCTCTTATGCCATGTTTTGGTGAGGTTTCTGCTTGGGCCCCCTCTCTTTGGGGGGGGATTGCAACAAACTGGGGCTGGGTACTCCCAGGAAGGGTCAGCACTGCCTCCAGCTCCCCCCGGCTTTCCTGGGAGCAGCCCCCCATGTCCAGGGTACCACACAGCACCGGGGCTGGCTTATTCCGAGCCATGGCTGTGACCTGCAGGGCCCACCCCACACCCTGTGGCACGAGTGTCCCTGGTTTCATGTGCTGTGTCACCGAGGTGAGCATGTGTGGGTGTGATCATGCACTTGGCTGAACTGGGATGGTTTTTTGGACTGGGACCAGTTTCCAGCAGCACTGACTCTCTGAGCAGGGCTGGTTGTAAAATCCTTTGGTCTGCGTGTGGTCATCTGTGCCCTGGTGGCACCCTGCAGCTCCTGCCCGGGCTGGGGGTTTGTGGTGCTGCCGTGGTACAGGGAGTATCAAGGAAAAGCCTGTCCAGGACATATCTGAGATCCTCCACACACTGCTTTAACCTTCTGCTTTAAAATGCATTTGTGTGTGTGATGCTTCTAAACAGATCATATATTTAAAAGTGTATTTAAAGAAAAAAGATCTCTTGTTCTGTTGTCAATTTAGTTTTAAACTTCTCAAAGCTTCAGGCACAGGCTATGGAAAGTTTTGGCCTGGGAGGAGAGTGGGGTGGAAGAGCTGGAGCGAGTGCAAGCTGCTGTTATAAGATCATTTTACAGCCTTTGGTGCTGCCAACTCTGTCCTTGCCACTCCTGAGAGCTGCCACCAAATGCTTTGTGAGGGGGAGGACACCTCATGCCCCAGCCTGGGCAGGTTTCCCTCCAGCATGACAGGTCTGTGCTGCTGGGGAAGGGCTTCACCTGCTCCCTTGGCTTTTTTGGGGTGCCTGGACCCACATGGAGAAACACTGAAGTTCTCCCTCTTTTCTGTCTGGGGAGACTCAAAGAGCTTGGCTTTTTGGTGAACCAGAGGCTGAGAGGGGCAGGACTGAAGCCTATAAATACTTGGGGGAACGGCAGGGAGGGAAATTATTTACGTCCACCCAAGAACAATGTTGGCACAAGAACGAGTGGGCAGAAACCAGCAGGAATAAACTCAGGCTGGAAATGAGAAGGTTTCCATCCAGTGTAGGAGAATTGAGTGTCTGCATAAAAGGAGCAGGAATAAAAGCTTCAGTTGCTTCTGTTGAAACACAAAATTCCAATGGGCTCCTTTCTAGCTTCTCTTGAATACAGGGATGAGGCAAACTGGGCTGGAGTTGTCAGCTGAAATGCAGTGAAATAGAGTGTATTGAGCTCAGCTAAAGCAGATCCTGAGTGCAGGTGAACTTTGCAGCCCTTCAGCCTTAAAAAAACATTGGAAGGAAGGGAAAGTTTCCATTATTTTAATTGAACTTGTCTCTTTGATTGGGATCTTGCATTTCTGAAACTCACTTTTAAGTACAGAAACCTTCGAGAAATGAAACATTTGCTTTTGCACTGAAGGCAGAAGCTCAGGTTCTGTGGATGAAACCAGAGGGGTGTTCTGACTCTCCTCTGATTTATACATGAGCTGAAACTTCTTTTTTCCTGTAACTGAGCTGCTGTGAGAAAGGTCAGGCTGTCGAAACAGGAAGCCTGTGTGTGTACATGTAAATTTGTGTGCACAGCCCTCCTTGCACACCTGTGTGCGCTTTCCTGTGTGTTTGTGGGATTCGCCTCCCCAGCATCTTCCCCAAAACATGTCTAGACAATGCTGCAACACCAGACCAAGGAGTCTTGTCCCGTTTTATGTGCCACAACAAAAAATCCTGTGCTGGAAGAGAAATTAATTGGCTGTTACCTGGGTCAGCTTTGTTGTTTTCCCCTCTTCTTTTTGCTCCCCCCACCATCAACACATCTCCTCCCTCCCCACGGCTGCTTTCCTACCCTAAACATGTTGTGCTGGCATCAGTGATGCAGGGCTGGGTCGAAAACTTGCTCCTGCTCCAGGGGCTTGGAAAGGCTGAGCAGACCTGGCTGTGCTCACACCTCAGGGGGACCAGTGGGGACATCCAGGTGTCACTGAAAGCAAAGTCTTGACCCAGCACCAGAGCCATTCCCATGGGCACAAGGGATGCTGTAGCAGTCCCAAAACTGCCCATCCCCTGCTGTGGGCTCTCTGGGGACACCCCAACCCTCAGCCCTCTCTCCCACCCCTCAGGTTGCCACGACAAGGCCGTGCTGCTCTACGAGTACGTGGGGAAGCGGATCGTGGACTTGCAGCACACGGAAGTGCCGGACGCCTATCGAGGGAGAGGAATAGCCAAGCACCTGGCAAAGGTAGGACCCCAGCCACCCAGAAGGGCAAGAGCTGTTGGCATCCTAGCTGTGGCTGGAGATCCTGGCTGAAGCCAGGCCCCATCATGTTGGAATTGCACGTGTGCCCTGTGGGAATCCTGCTCTGATGGGAGATGGAGTGGCTGGCGGGGCAGATGGAAATCTGGGGTTAGACATTCCTGTTTCTTGTGGCAAGAGGAGCTGGGTCAGTGTCAGCAAATCCAGCCATTTGCCCAGGCTCAGCCTGTTCCTGCTCTCAGCAGAAAACCCTTGTGCAGGGGCTCATGGATCACCTCACCTCAAGCTGGACCCCTCCTCTCAAACCTTCACTGCCCTCGTGAGCCCTTTGCCTGCCTTGGGCTGTGCGGGGAGAGCTGCGGAGCCATGAGCACAGCAGTGCGGGGGCTGTGGGGTGGTGCTTCGGGGTACAGCTGCTCCCTGGCCCTGTAAGCGGGGACAAAGGGCTGATGAAGGTGGCCTTCACAGGGTGGGCTGGGTCTGCAGCACAGCATCCACAGGGCTGGATGTGTTGAGGGTTAAACTGGGGGCTCTGCGGTGAGGTGGTGGCTGTGGCAGCACAGTTGTGCTCTCCCCTCAGGCCTCTCCCTCCACCTGCCTCGCACAGCGGGTACTGGAGGGCAACCTGCTGCTTCCCCCATCTGGGTGCGGGGTACAGGATTCCCAGGAGGCTTCAGAGGGCAGCGTAGGCTGGGGGTGCTGGTTGTAACCCATCTGATGTCCGCTGGTTGCAGGCAGCCCTGGACTTCGTGGTGGAGGAGGACCTGAAGGCGCACCTGACGTGCTGGTACATTCAGAAATACGTCAAGGAGAACCCGCTGCCGCAGTACCTGGAACACTTGCAGCCTTAAGGCAGGACTGCTCCCACACCAGCACACCTGTCCCTGACTGTTCAACGCGGCCTTCGCTTCTCTGCAGTCTCAGGAAACCCCTTCCCACACTCGCAATTCCCGTTTTTTTTAAGCGTGTCCATGTGGTGCGTGAGTGTGGGCACAACCTCCTCCTCTCTGCCCACGTGTGAGCATGGCTACAGCCCCTGGGCCAGGCTGGCTCTGGGCACACGTGGTGCCCCCCAGCGCTTTTCCCAAGCCAGGGCATAGAAGAGGGTGATTCTTCCACCAAACTCCATCGCAAGGCCAGGGGATGACTTGTTCTGCACCTCATCCTCTCCCCTCCGCTTGGCGACAGCTGTGAACTTGCTGGGGGATGTTGCTTAGGGGTGGTCATGGGGCACCAGCCCCCCTTTCCTCCTGGCAGCTGGGGAGATGCTGTGGATTAAGCTTTGTAGGACAGAGGGAGGTGCTGGAGGAGCCCCAGCTGCGTGTCAGGTTCATCCCCTGCTGCATCTGTTGGGCACCAAACCGTGTCCAAGCCCACAAGCAATTCATACAAGAACGTGTGGACCATGGTGGCACCTTGGGGGCTTTGTTGCACTGGCTGTGGAGACACTGGGATGGTGACACCTTCAAGCCTAGAGACAAGAGCCGTGTGAGGAGCAAACTTGGACTGCAGAGGCTGTGGCAGAGTCTGTGCAGAGGAAGAAACGTGGCTGAGTTGCAGATCCTGCTCTCTGGAGATCCAGCGCCTGCCCAGCTTCCGTACACAACCCTGAAGTGGCATCCCACAGGGTCATGGACTGTCATCCCTGTCTCCCTGCCCTTGGTGTGGACACAGCCTGCTCAGGAGAAGAGACCAGCCCCACAGCCAGCCCTGGCCTAAGCAGTGAGGGGACATCCCACAGCACCAGGGTGGTTTCCTGCAGCTGACGAGGAAGGCTCCCCACCATCTCCCTCTTCTCCATCTCTGCCCCAGATCAGCCTCATCATTACATCCCAAGAGCAGCAGGGTAAGGCCTCCAGGACCTGCTCCTGGCCCATCCCCAGGGTTCAGTGCTAGAGGCGCCTGTGTCCGTGTGGATCCCAATGGCTTCTCCTTACAGCCTTTGGAAAGAAGCCCTGGCTCATGGCATTACCTGTCTGCTCAGTGGCCTCCTCACAGCTCCAGGCTCAGGGCACTAGCAGCATCGTGGGGACCTTGGCCAGCAGCAGGAACACCCTCATTTCGTGCTCTTACCTCCATGGATGATGATTCTGTAGCACAACCCAGCATTGCCACGCTCAGGTGTAGAGGTAACACCACGATGGCAGGGCACTGCCTGGTTCCAGCTTGCTGCCTGTCCTGCCTTGCCTGGGTTTTCCAGAGCCCGAGCTACACCCCAGAGCATCTCACACTGAGCTCTCAGGACTTTGTAGTGTCCCAGGGCAGGGCTGTGGTGAGGGAGATGATGTTTTCAACACCCGCAGCCCTGAGCAGCTGCTGGGCGCTGCAGCCAGGCAGGAGATGGAGAGCCTCTCACCTGAAGGCCAAATCCAGACCTTGCTTAGCTCAGCAGGGACTAAAGTTTACAATCTGTGCCACGGAGTGACGGAAGCCCAAGTTGAGAGGCAGCTCAGCCCTCTCCCAGAGCCCAGCACAAAGTCCATGGTGGCAAAGGCAAAAACTCCTAAAATCTTCTCTCCTGTTGGGATGGCCAGAGATGGAGACCCTGTGCCCGGATTTCAGCCTGAGCTGTCCCTGGCCACCAGCTCGAGATGAACCCTTGCTGCCTGCCTGTGCTTTTGGGCTGCCCATCACCAGCATAACACAGCCCTCTCAGGCTTCCAAACTCCATCCCTGCCCTGCACCCTGCAGGCTGTGAGACCCCTGCCCGTGCCCACCACCTGTGCCAGGGGGCAGAGCCACCTCTGTCTTGTGCTGCTCAGGAAAGGCCTCGAGCTCAGCCCTGCCTCTGCTTCATTTCTGCCCTCTTGCTGCTTATTTCACCCAGGCTGTGACCTTTAGGGTGGCTTTGAGGGCCTGGGAAAGGGTAGCAGGTAACAAACTAAAGGGGCTCAAGAAGAAATGTGGGCTGCTAAATGTTCTTTCTTTAACATGCAAAACACACTTCAACACATAGTTAGAGGAGGAAGGCTGGCTCTGGTACTGCTGTGATGACCAAACCATCCCTGCTCTTGATTCCAAGGTGAAGCTGAACCAGTATCTCCCCTGGAAGCCAAGATAAGACACTTGTGTCTTTGCCACAGCAGGGCTGGGTGCTCGGGAGTGAAGTTTGAGCCCAGTGCTGCGAGCCTCTGTCCTGGTTTTGTGCTCATTTCCACTGTGTGCAGTCTCCAGAAGCTCCCCGTTGTGTCAGCTCGCTGGAGGGTGTGCTGTGCTCACTGTCTGGGCAGTGTCCCAGCGTCCACGCCTGGCTCTGGAGCCCCTCGTGCTGCTCTGGCAGGAACCTCGTGCTTCCCGGCGCTGGATCACCCGTGGCAATCGCTGCCTTAAATCAGGCACAGCACACGGTTTTGCTGCTGCTTCCCTTCGAGGTGCTACAACTCCCCCGGCGTCTGACCTGACAGAGGCGTGTGCCAGTGTCTGTGCCAACCGTTTCTCCGCTGTATCCGTGCTCTGTCCCAGCCTGCCCTCCTCCTCGATGCCAGTGAATAGCAATACCCGCAGGTCACCAGCGATGCCGCAGTCCACGGTGCTCCTGTGACCCTGCACGGCCGGGTGGGACCTGGCTCGGTGTCCCTCAGTGCTGGGCAGCCCTTCCCTGCCTTCCCACCACCTGCCTTTTCCCAGCTGGTGTCTGCAGAAAGGAGCTTTGAGTCCTGTGCTGCCCCTTGGTGCTGATTAAGCCTGGAGGAGTTTGGGATCTTGGACTCTCCCTGGGCAACAGGAGTGTGGAAGTGGTTTGGTTGAATACTGAGCTCCCCAAACCCATTTGAACTACAGACCTTTGGTGGGCGGGGGAATGCAGGTGGCTGTCAAACCTGCTTCCACAGCCCCCAACTTGAAAGACCCCCTCCCTTGTCCGCTCTCCAGCGTTGTCTTCCTCTGTCCAAGGTTTCCGTTCTGTTGGATTCAGTGGTTACGATGTGCCTTTCCTTCTCAGGACCTGTTACAAACAACCTTTCTGCTCTTGTTTATGTTTAACATTTATCTTGATCCCTCCCTCTGTCATACTATAAAACATGAACATAATGCATGGAATACAATACAATAAAAGTGTGGCTTAACTGAGCTGCAGTGGCTGTGCTGTGCTGAGGGGACCACACGGTCCCATTGCAAATGAACAGTAGGTAAGGGGTGAAATTACTGTATTTTATTTGAGGTCACTGGGCTGGCTGACCTTGTGATGACTGTGCAGAGCTCGAGGTGAGCGGGATCACAACTGGTTCCTCTCCTTGGCCAGCTAATCCAGCCCTGCTCACCTTCATCATTCCTCCTTAGCATTTCAGGCCAGTCTTTGGGAGTTGTCCTGCAAATGAGCAGACACTCAGTGTTTACGTCCACTGTTTTAAGATGAGCATGAAAATATTTACATATCCAGCTGCTGTGCTTGTCCAGAGCAAGGTGGGCAGGCAGATTACTCAGAGGGACACAAGGCACTTCCCTCCTGGAGCCAGCACTCCTCAGGCCTGGGAGCACAGCCTGAGCGCTCAGCACTCAGGATCCCAGCAGGGCATTTGTGTCGCTTCCCAATGCTGCGTGAGGGCTACAGAGGCTGAGGCCGGAGTTTGGATAACTCAGACTGCTGGGAAGCGTGGTGTGGAGAACAGTTATGATTTGATCCAGCGTGACAAGCGGCCCCCGGGCTGCAGCTCGAGCGGGCGGGAGCACGGGGTTCGCAGCTCCCGAGGGGCAGCACGGGCCGGTCGGGATCTGTAGCTGGGCTGTTGCTGGTAACACACTCTGTTTACATTCCACATTCCAGACAGTCCATGCTCCGGCCTGTCCCAGCAATGCTGCACGTTCTGCCGCACTGGGCACGCTTCCCAAACACCTCCTTGTTCCTGCTAATGCAGCCTTTACCTCCCCCGAAACAGCTGCCCCCCCAAAATACAGCTGAGAGAGCAGCGGTGTGGGAGGGCCCTGTAGGCTGGAAGAGCAGCCTCGGGATGCCTGGGAAGGTGGAGGCAGCCAGGGGTTTGTTCTCTTCAGTCGCATTACCTCACTTGGGAATAATTTTGTCAAGAAGAGGGTTTTTCTAGGAACGGGAGATGCAGAGCCAGCGCTGCTGTCTCCTGATGAGCGCTGTCAGGCTGGAGGAGGGCTCCAGGAAAGGGGGGGGCTGCGGAGCAGGGAGCTGCTGTTTGTTACGGGAAAACTTAAAATTCCTAAGAAAAAGGCTCCTCTTCTGGGAGGAATCCGACCGGGAGCAAGAGGGAGCCCTGCAGAGGCTCAAGGATCCTGGAGATAACCATCCAAGCAGCCCGGCACAGGTCACCCACAAAACTTCAGCATCGACTTCTGATGGATCCAGAGGAGCTAGGAAACCCCTGGCAGTAGCAAGCCCACACGGCAGTTCTAGAGAAGCGTTTGGTTATAAACTTTATATTGAATTCATGATCTTGAGGTCTTTTCCTGAGCGATTCTGTGATTTATGCCCCTTCAGAGATGCAGCACAGGAGCCTCCCCATTCACTGCCCCTCTTTCGAGATTGATTAAGGGGGCGAAATTGACCCCAAAACCGCCCAGCCTCTCCTTCCAGGGAGGCGCTGTACGAGGGGATCCTCCATCCCGAATCCCCTGCAGGGAAGGAACCTCGTGGGGTTTTTGGATCAGGAACACGAGGCTATATTAAGGCTGCTGAGCGGTGCCGACCCTCGGCAGCCGCATCCCTTCACGGCGGGGGCGCGGGGCAGGCCGGGACTCGCCGCCGCGCTCCT
>WEIT01005703.1:317821-355973 GCA_013389985.1 Dryoscopus gambensis
GCCCGCGGCGGGATGCGGCGCTGGGGGCCGGGTGGAGGAGGGCCGGCCCCGAGAGGCTCCTTCCGTTCACGGCTATTTTTAAAGGCGGGGAGGGAGCAGCGAGTCCTCCAGGGTGACCTCCTTCTGCCGGGGCCGCGGCGGGCGGGGAGCTCGGTACCGTGCTCCGGCCGCTGACAGGGCAGAGGAGCGTCCAGCACAGGCTGGAAATACCCACGGAGCAGCGGTGGAAGTTTGGGAATCACAACTTTAAAATGGGAAAAAGAGACAGAGGGAAATCTCACAGAATCAATTAGGCTCGAAAGAGCTCTGAGATCATCGAGTCCAACCTGTGACCGAACCCCACCCCGTCAGCCAGACCAGAGCACTGAGTGCCACCCAGTCTTTCCTTAAACACCTCTAGGGACGGTGACTCCACCACCTCCCAGGGCAGCCCATTCCAGTATTTAATCACCCTTTCTGTGAAGAGATTCTTCCAGATGTGCGACCTGAACCTCTCCTGTCGCAGCTTAAGACAGTGTCTGGTCGAGCTACTTTAAAATCTGTGTGCACAGTTCTCCACCTGCTGAAAATGTTTGGGTTTATCCCGCATTTCCTGACGTTGGCATTTTTCTGTTCTGCCCCAGGGCTGGCTGATGTAACCGGCAGCTGCTGAAAGCTGCTGCAGTGTTTTGTGAGTTTTCCTTTGCCCTGCTGCCTCGCCTCGAAACTCTGATATCCCTCTTAGTTAGAAACTCTGATATCCCTCTTAATTTGTGTTGTGGCTTTTGTTTCACTTCGTTCCTTTGCTGTGATCCAACAGTGTTTGCTTCGATGCTGTGGAATCTACATGGCCAAGGAGAGCCACAAGTAGCCCTGAAAATTCTGGCGCTAATGTGAATTGCAGGAATGCTGCCTGTGTTCAGGGAATTCAAAAGTAATTGAACTGGAAGGGCCAATGGAATTCTTGCATCAGCGTGGTTTAAATAAACGACTAAGAATACCACAGTGGTAAAACTGTCTGCCCCCAGTGCTGGCACTGCCCCAGCATGGGAGGTGTGGTGTTTTCATGTGGATTTTTCGTGTGGCAGATGTGTCCTCCCAGCAGAAGGGAAGAAGCAGAATATAGAAAAGAACACTTAATAACTTCAATTATTCTTCCAGGGTGAAAATTGACGCAGACTTGAAAGTGAGTTGTTACTGTGTAATTTCATCTGTGACCTGTACAATAATCTAATCGTTGTTTGAGGTGATCTTTCTTCAAAGCTGTGATTGCTCTTGATCTTACGATCAAAAATATTCCTAAACACGAGTCACTCCATGAACCTGCTGCATGTATTATTTTTCCTCTGCCAGTAAGAAGCGTATGGAAGAGAACAGAACAGCAGGTCCTCCCCAAGCAGCATTTCACAATCTCCATCAAAGGCTGGTGGTTCCTCAGGTGTCACCCTGTACAAATGTGACAGAGGGGGATAATTCCAAAAAGTGTTAGGTGAAGCAGCGAGGTGCTGCTTCTTCCTTGCAGTTGCAGAGCAGGAGATGTGGCTGACCGGGCCTCTGCCTCTCCGTCAGTGGCTGATCCCAAGCCACACCTGCCTGTCTAGTTCGGCTGCTGCAGCACCGGTTGTGCAAAGGCAGCGCTGACAGACCTGATGTCATCGCATGATGACACGTGCTTTTTATAGGGTGAATACAGTTTTCTTACTCTGGGCAGGATTCTTGTCCAAAGACACGTTCCTTTGAACTGAATATGCTGATCCAGTTTTCCTGGTAACTGAGCTGCTTCAAGGAGTGTTTGTAGTTGTCAGCCAGCCGCTCTGAAAGGCATCTGTGTGTCGGAGGTGGTGTGAGGAGACTCAGTACTGAATAAAATCCTGTCTGCTGCGAGACTAGACCAGCTTTCATTTAAAAATATTAAAAAAAAAAAAGATGAGCATATCTATGGAGACTTGAGTCCCTTCATAAGCAACTTTATTAATACAGAGAAAGCTGTAATTGGTTAAAAAGTGCTTTCCTTTCTAGGAGTAAATGTAAGGACATTAATTTCAGAGGATGTTGACTGTGAAGTCCAGCTGGCTCTGGTGGTGAAATAATAACGTTAAACAAAATAACCAAAAACACTGAAGGGAACCAACTAAATATTTGTTTTTCTTCATTCTGGATAGACTCTTTAATGGAGCCTGTCTAAAGGGAATTGTTAATCTGTAGACCAAAACAACTTTTTCATACAGAACAGACACTGGATTGTACTGGGTGTTTTTGTATAAAAGGCAGCCTGGTGCCCGCCAGAGCAGTGGACAGCATGTCATTTGTTCCCCTGGGAGATGTTCTGACAAACTCTGGAAAGAACAGCTTTCATGTCATCGCCACTGCCTGCACTGGCTCCTCTGTGCCCTCACAGAGCTCTCCTTTCGCTACCTGCACTGCTCAGATTTCTGGTACTCTGCTTGCAGCAATGATTGACCTATTTCCATCAGCCTGGCTAATCATTAGTTGACTTAAAATTGACACCTCCCTGTTGTCTGGGGGCTGGATTTGTTGTTATGGTCTGGTGATGTTTTTCCTTAGTGTTCAGGGAATGTTGTTGTCCCTCCCTGAGGCTGCTTGAAGAACTTCCCAATGTTCTCCTGTCCTTTTACCTATTTGAATTTAAGGTACATCTTTTGAATTGAAGTCTTGCTTTATTGCCTTGCATTTCCTGTTCTTCCTCTGCTTGAATGCCCTTCTTAAAGCCCCAGGCCTGACAGCCCTGGCTGAGGGCCTGAGCCTGGTAGATTGTGAGGGCATTTAGCAGAGATACAATTCTCCAGGTGTTCAGGGTGGGATGTGTTTGTGCTTTCTATGCACCATATCCTGAGTAGAAGCATACACCGGGGAATATGACTGGGAGGTGGAATATTTCCACTGAGAATTAAAGCCAGGCCACAGCTCATTCCTTAATCTTGAAATTAAATTAAATTTCAGGAAGGATTTATGTTGGAGGGAGGGAAGTTTAGTGTTTGAATTTGTCATGCCTTGACTCTATTGACTTCCTCCAGCTTGGCTGAGATGGTGACAATGCTCCCAGACATGCTCTGGCTATCTGTAATGTCCTTTTTCTGAGATCTTGCACAGCCAGCACGAAACCCCTCTTGCACTGCTGAGCTGGATGTGTGCTGCTTGTGATGGGTGTTATCACACTGCTGCAAGCTTCTCCTTTCTAATTTTTTTAATTACTAATCAAGCTGGTCTTCATTTTCAGTTAATCTGATTGTTTTGTGCTGAGCAAAACTCTTGCCCAGGAATATTCTTTTTAGAAAAAAAAAAAAAACAACTTTAACAAAACTTGACCTATGTGTTACAGGAGGGGCTTAAAAAGAACTTTTATTTTTGTCCAGAACTGTACCTGAGCTTTGTGCAGTTTAAGATTGTTTCCAAGTGCAATTTTGAGCATTTTGCAGAAGTGAGATAGTTGGATGACTTGAAACACTCATCAAAAGTCTGTCTGGCAGGTGCCATTAGGTTGAGAGCAACAAACTCAGGAGGCTCAGTCCTTCTCCCCTGCAGGTGGGCAGTGGTAGGAGGATGCTGAGGGTTCTCCCACAATGTTTTCACCTGCCTTGTTCTCAGTGCTCTGTTCTTTTGTTTCTGCTTTTGCCACTAGGCACTTGGCAAAACTGAAGGTCTTTTGACATGGAGTGACATTGGGCCTCCTCTTATAGAATGTTATTTATTTCTTCATCCATAAAGACTATCCAATTGAAATTGCCATTTACCAGGCAGGCTGCTGTTTTCAGGAGCCTGCTCCCAAGGGGGAGGCAGAGAAGTGGAGCTGCACTGAGGACTGGAACTTCAGAAGAAATTCTTCCTTGTGAGGGGGGTGAGGCCCTGGCACAGGGTGCCCAGAGAAGCTGTGCCTGCCCCTGGATCCCTGGAACTGTCGAAGGCCAGGTTGGACAGGGCTTGGAGCACCCTGGGACAGTGGAAGGTGTCCCTGCCCATGGCAGGGGGTTGGAACTGGATGGGCTTTGAGGTCCCTTCCAACCCAAACCATTTCAGGAACTGATGAACTGCTGGAGCTGCTATTGTTCAGCAGCTGCAGTACCCCTCTCCTGGTGCTCTCCCATATTCCCATGTTAGGAAGACAATCCAAATGTAATTTGAAGCTTGCTCTATAGCTAACACAGACACTTCTGCCCCTCCTGCTGCTGTAGCTCTGTTAACAATGGATTCCTTATTTATAACTTCGGCAGTACCAAAATTTGACATCGCTGAGTTTGAAGTGGTTTAAATCTTGTTGTGCTGAATAGCTGAGAGTTCTGTCACATTCCCCCATCCAGGCATTCATTCAGCACCAGGAATGAGACACTAAAATTTCTCAAATATAGAATGCCTGAAGCTGCAATAGAACAAATATTTGGATATAAGGCCTAGAACTATTTCTACAGAACAGCTGTACAACTTTTTAACTGTGCCCTCTTAATTTGGAGTGGGGAGACAGGTCCTGGAAAATCATTTGATTGAATAATATTAACAACTGCTTTTAGGCTCTGATCTGTCTAGTAAACAGCCTGTCAGGCTTCTGAACACCTGGAACCATTGTATGTCTTCTGGCATTAGGTGCTCTCTGGTTATTTACTATTCTTTTAAGTAAAATGGAATTTATATAAAATCTTCACACTTGATAAGTGGTGGATGCCAGCTCGGAGTTGCTTGCACAGCTCTGCATTTGTGTTTGTCATGGCCAGGGGCTGGGGGACAAGCTCCAAAAGGCAAACTCCATGGCCTGCCGTGTTTGAGCAAATCCAATTGCTTTGACTGGATTTGTTCGTGTGCAACTGCTGTATTCAATTGAAAGGCTGTGTCAGGAGAGTTGCCTCTGTGACGTGCTCAGCTGAAACCTCCTCAAGCCCACGTATCTCATCTGTGTCTCTTTCTATATCATCTGAAATCCAAACACTTTTCAGCTTTCCATGCTCCAGGGGCTGCCAGTTCTTGTGTGGAACTAATACATGATAACCCCATTTCGCTGTGCAGAAATGGAAATTTGCTGCCTGCCTTGTTGACTCTTCACGTGTCCTCTTTGAGCAGGTATCTTTTCATTTGTCATTTTTGGATTGGCTGTTTTGCAATTTGCAGCTTCAGCACTGTGATACAGATTTATTCTGATTTTAGAGGACTCATTTGGAGAAACAGCACAGTCAGGGGGCAGACGTTTTCAGGGATGAAGCCTTTGTGCTGTTCAGTTCCCAGTGATTTTTCCCCGCCCCCCCCAGCAGAACATACTTTAAATTCTGCTTGTTTTGGCATAGGAGGACTGTGCTTTTCTTGACTTTATTGTTATAAAGCCCCAGAGCCTGGCAAGCTAAAAAATTCCAGAGGAGATGGACAGTGCTGCCTCTGGGCAGTCTGTTGGATGCCTGCTGACAGGTGGCTGTTTGTGGTGTGGCTCTGCTTGTGCAGTGATGGTGAAAGGAAAAAAGGGGTGTTCGGAGGGAAGAACAGGCAAGAGCTGAGCGAGGAGAAATGAGGCTGATGGGTTAGTGCCACCTGTCCTGGTGCTGAGCCTGGCGAAATCCCACGTAATGTGGATACTGAATTCCTAGAGTTAGAAGCTCAGTTCCCATGGCTCTGGCACAGGCACGGAAGGAATGGGCTCACTTCACCCATGTTTTCCCAGTGATGACAGGGAGATCTGGAATGACAACTGTGCTGTTCCTAAGCCTCTGGGAAGTTCTTAGTTGAATTTGGATTCTGCTTCTCTGTTTTGCAGACCTATCTCCATATTCCCAGGTATTACAAAACACTGAAAGTGCTCCTTGGTAGGAAATATTAATTTTGTCTGGAAGGTTGTGTTAGCACTGGGTCAGCTTCCAGCCTGAAAATGCCTTTCAGCAATAACTTTTCCATGCAGTCATTATGCCCTAGCAAGTGGTTTCACATAGTCATGGGTGGTGGTGTGCAGAGTTACCTTAAGCCTCTGTATGTCTTTTGCAATGAAACTGGAGTTTTTGATTTGGAAGAAGCTGCACTTGGAGCAGCTGTTATCAGGGAAAGGAATCCTTGGCAGAAACCATGATCAGCTGTTTCCTTTGTGTCAGTAACACCTGCTTAACTGGTTTCTTGTTAGAAACTCCTTTTATAGGTCCTGTCCTTAAATGTTTTTCTCTAAATACCTCTCAATTCAGAGCCCACCACATCCTGTGCTGAAAGGGTTAATAGTAATTTTTCAAACAATGTCTGACAAGCTTACTGCCCTAAAGAAGCCCCCAGCATACACAGAATTCAGGTGGATTTCTATTTTTCTTTCTACCCATTAACAGACCAAGGGCGAAATGCACTGCAAGGAACTCAATAACTACATTGTGAGTTGAGTTTTCCTTGCAAGTTAAATAAATTCCAGCCGGACGTTTAATGAAAGTGCTTATTACTCTGCTTTGGGAGAGAGTGGTGCCTCTCAGGTCCTGCTGGTTCATGTTTGCTGCTGTTATAAACACAGCTACGTCTGCAACAGCTTGTAATTTAACAATATTCTTGATTACAGCTGGCCACTGCTCAATCCCCTTTGCAGCCTGAGTGGAGCTGCACATTAAGGATAATGTTTGGCAACAGCAGCTTGTGAATGTGTATTTTTCTCCCTTATTTCCAGTGCATGCACATAAGTACCACTGTACTAATGGAGCAAAAAGTGCTCATTCTGTTCTCCACATCAGCAGTGTGTTCCTGCCAATATCACGGGGATCTAAATGCTGTTGGGATGAGGCTGTTTTGTCTGCTGTGATTAGGTCAGATGGGTGTGATTTGTTCTCCTTCTGCTAAAGGAATCTGCTAGATATTTTTATCCTTGCAAGGCCACGTGCTCAGTTTTGCTCTGGTTAAGCACAAGTATGTCAGAAATATTCATTTCTGCTTAGAAGGAAGGATTTTGCCTGGTTCTCATGGATAGGTTTTTACCCTTTCTCAGAGCAGGTAAACAGTCATAATTCTATTTCTTAGCAGTCTGTACATGAATGTAGCTGCAGATACAAGGTGATGTGGTGAAGAGGGTAGAGGGAATGTGGAAATTGATGTGACATTAGGTAGCTGAAAGCTGGTGCTCCAATACAAATTCCCTGAATCCCCTGAGTAGGGAACGTGCTCCCAGGTGAAGTGAGCAGCTCTTTCTTCACTGCTTAAGCCTGCCTAGGTTAAGAACATGTTCCTGTCTTGCTTTGCTGCATCCCACTTCAGCAGAGGGAGTGAACTGTTGTGCCACAAACTGAATGCTCTGGTATCTCCTTCACCTTCCCTTTCAGCAATGTTCCTTGGCCATCCTTATTGGATTTACCATGCATGTACTAGGCTGTGTTTAATATGGAGGACTAAATAGCAAGCTGCATCAGAAAGCAAATGTATTCATCTGGAGATGTTTCCTCTCTCAGAACCTCCCAGTGCAGCTTGTCCTCCTGATAAATGAGCTGCTTGTCTTGGTTTCTTGGAAAGATCCTGAAGTTTGTATGGTTTGTTCAGCAATGTGTTGTGGTTACTAAGGTGTGAGTGACAGTTGTGTCCTCTCCAAAGAAACTGCTTGGGTATCAGTGTGAGGAACCATTTCAGGACTGTTACAAGACCCTATTTCTTAAATGGTTCTAGATCCTCCAAGTTAGGAAAAGGTAAGAAAAATACGTTGCCTTCTTTTGGGATGAATTGTTGTACAGCAGGAGTAATCAGCTGACGTGAAACGAAGCTTAGTTGAAAAGCTGCTGGTTGTGAAACAGATGCAGTGACCTTGAGGGGCTACCCTCACTTGAGGCACTTCTCTCCTGCTCTCCCACCCAGGTGGGTGAACAGCCTGTCCTTCAGCCCTGTAGTTTTAATTCTTCATTTCCCCTCACCAGGGTGACCTTGTCCTCCACGGACTGTTACATTGTGCACGAGATCTACAACGGGGAGAACGCTCAGGACCAGTTTGAGTACGAGCTGGAGCAGGCGCTGGAGGCGCAGTACAAGTACATCGTGATCGAGCCCACGCGCATCGGGGACGAGACGGCGCGCTGGATCACCGTGGGGAACTGCCTGCACAAGACGGCCGTGCTGGCAGGCACCACCTGCCTCTTCACCCCCCTGGCACTGCCAGTAGATTATTCTCACTACATCTCCCTGCCCGCTGGAGTGCTGAGCGTGGCTTGCTGCACCCTCTACGGGATCTCTTGGCAGTTTGATCCCTGTTGCAAGTACCAGGTGGAGTACGATGCCTATAAACTTTCGCGCCTGCCCCTGCATACGCTCACCTCGTCCACTCCCGTGGTGCTGGTGAGGAAGGACGACCTGCACAGAAAGAGACTGCACAACACGATAGCACTCGCTGCCCTGGTGTACTGTGTAAAGAAGATCTATGAACTCTATGCTGTATGACTTCAGCAGGGAAGAGAGAAACCCACAAAGACAAGTGTATTAAAGACTCCCACAGTAACATTTTGTTTTTCCTCTTTGAGAAGCGGTGGAGACTGGGAAGGATTTGGTTTAATAGAGCTGTTATTTTTCAAATAACACATCACTGGTGCACCAAGGTTTTTCAGTTCTTCGTTACACTTGAGATGTGGATGTGTGGTGACTTGAGATCCGTATGTTAGGCCAGGGGAGTCCAATCAAGCAGCAGAATGTCGATGAAAGAAAGCAATAGAAAGATGGGGTGTGAGAGCTGCTTTCTTATTTTTCTTTTTTTTTTTTTTTTTTTTTTTTTTGGGAAACATTTAAGTATATTGTTTAATTGTATTACACAGAACCAGCCAGAAGTTATCATTGACCATTAAAGGATGAGAATTTCAAATGCTTTTGCTCTCTTGTCACTGTTATCATAGTCCCCTTTGCTGGTGTGATTCCAAGGGGTCGAGGCTGTAGACCTGCTCACACACACACCTGACACTCCTCTTGTCCAGTGGCAGCAGCATCTGCGTTACAGCAGGCATCTGCTGAAGGAATAGCTGTAGGGTGTCGCTTTCCCTCTTGCTTGGCTAGTTGTGTTTCTTGGAAGAGGTTTTACCAACTTTTTACCTTTTTGGTAATTGCTAAATGCTGATGATTGGGGGTAAAGGTGTCCCAGTCCTCTGCTGCCCTGCACCTCCAGCCATGACTCCTCTGCACAACGGAGATAACGCTGTAAGTTTGCAGCTACAAACACATTCTGCTCAGTTCTCCTGCGAGTTCTTCCTAAGGTGGATACATCTCCTCTGAAATGCCTTGAGCTGCGTGCAGGGCTGGGGCTGCCAAGGTGGGAGTCCACCTGTCCTGTCTTTGTGCTGTGCCCTGACCACACGTTTCCACTGCTTTTGCCTGGAACACAGGAGCTGCCTGCTCCTGCTGCAAGGTATCCACGGGACTGCACCTTGTAACTGTGTTACCAGAAATTTTAGAATTCCGTCCTGTGCATTAATTCATTTTTCAACTCTAACCCCAAAATCTTGTTCTTAGAATGGGAAGCATTTACTGTTCTGTGAGATCTGCCAGTTACTTTTAAAAGATAGTGGCTTGCTGTCTATAATCTCCTCCCACCACATGGAGAATAGGTGTGTCTAGTGTTGGCAAGGCCAGCTTGGCACAGCTTCAGGTGTTACATTTGGAATAGGAGAGCAAAAGCCTGCAGTGAGAGCTGCCTGTGCACTCTGTGCTCCCTGCTCCAGTGGCAGCTGCAGCCTGACCTTCACAGCTGAAACGCTGACCTTGGCAGGGGTCAGACCCCAAATTCTGCCCTTCTATCTTTATCTGTCCAAATTGCCACAGCAGGCACCAAGGACTCCCCCTGTCCTCGCCTCCATGGGCTGTTCTGACCACGGTTCTGACTTGTGCTTCTCTGCTGGGGCAGTTTCTGTGTGAGCAGGACACGCAGCATCGTGTGCTGGCCAAACTGGGTTTGCTGGGCGTTCTCAGCTCTTAGCACCAGCACGGGCAGCTGTTCCCGAGTGGGCTGGAGGAACTCCAGTGGCTGTGAGACATTTCTAGGTGGCAACAGCCCTTTGTACAGTGGCTGAGCTCTCTCCCTCCAAGGTTAAAAGAAGCTGGGATCCAGAGCGTCTATTTATAGCAACAATGTACAGTTGCCTTGGCAGAGGAGGCAAAGAAATGTAACTACTTCATCTTTCAGTGGTTAAGCCAGGCTGGGCAGGCTGCCCTTCCACCCTGACGTGTGTTTCCAAACCCTGCTGGATGGATTTGAAGTCAGTGGCACATCTGCCATAGCTAATGCTGCTTCTTGCTGCAGAAGGCCCTGAAATATGTTTGTGCTGGCCACACCAAAGGTCTTCCTGCTGGTTTTTTACTCAATGCAGAATAATTCTCAGGGCTGTTCCTTTCCTGCACCAAACCTCGGGGGTCCTGGTACTTCTTTGTGTTAAGCTTCCCCTGGTCTGGAATGATCACTATGGCAGGTTCCCTAAATGCATGGCTGGCATCAGAGACTCGAGTTAAAAATTAGCAAGTTTCCTTGGGTCTCTTACTGCAGGAGGAAAGGTGAAAAGTCAGCTTAGCTGTCACAACGGGTAGGTCTGATTTAAAAACACACCTGTTACTCCATTCTGAGGTGGAGGGGCAGAGGGGCTTGTTTCCCAAGGAATCTCAGTGATAACATAGCTAAAATGCTTGTTAACATTCTGGTTGTTAGTCAGTCAGGGCTGTAACTGTGCAAGGTGACCTGGGAGAATGAGAGGGGTCTTGAGGGATATTTTAGTGCATGGTGAAATGGTAAAACAACTTCCAAAAATTCTCATCCATGTGGGGTGGTGCTATATTTGCTCTCCACTGTGCCAAGAGCTGGGAACCAACAGTAGCTGGGGACAAACCTCCCTTCAGAAGCCCCCGGACTTCGCTGCCCACCCTGCCCCCTGTGGACGTGCTCTGGAGTGTGCAACATTCCCCTCCTCACAGAGAGGGAATTTACTTCCAGAGGGAATGTGTGCGGTCTCAGCACCCTCTGCCTCGGAGCTGTAGTTCCCACAGTAACTACAGTAACTCCCCACACATAATTTTCCCTCAGGCCTGATGTGTTTCACCCTCAGTGCCCTGGATGGGAACACAGAAATGCAAAGCAGCCCCTCAGTCCTCCCTGGGTAGCCACGACCTGAAACTCCAGAACATGGAGCAGCTGAACGAGACTGGCAGGAGCAGTCACCATTTGCATTTCACCAAGAAACTGAGGATCCGAGCATGGAAAACACAAAAGGAAAAGCACAACTAACACCAACACACCCCTTGTGGAGAGGGAGAGAAGGTAATGCCGTGCTTTCCTATCTTAACAGGTAAAAAGGTGTCAACTTGTCAGTCCAAGCCCAGGCTTTTCTGTGCCACGGCTGCAGCCTCAGCCATGGGGAAGGTGGCAGAGGATGGACGTCCTGGCAGAGCAGCAGCATTGTGATCATTAAACACATTGTGGTTCTCCGAGATCATTTATAAATCTGTAGTGGTTAAGAAAAGGCTTTTGGAAGGAGAAGGTCCTGCTGAGCTTGCACACCTGTATCAGAGTTTGTGTGACTAATCCTCGGTTTCACACTGTAAGTTAACAGGTCCCATGAAGAGGGCTGTTCTGCTGTTCTGCAGCTACTGCTGGTACAATAGCACCTTGCAGGGGTGTAAAAACCAAAACCCTCCTGCTTTCTCTTCCTCTTATGTTACCTGCTGTGAGGAGCTGGAGTAGACCAAGGGATTTATTTCATACCAGTTTAATTTATTTGTCATGAGATGTGCACTCCCAGGCAGGACACATGGAAAATGTTGGCAAGTGCATGGAGGTGGCAGGAGGGGTCTGGACCTTGGTTCCCACTAGGAGAGTTCATTTCAATTTTAAGATTATTTCTGTCCTATCTCTGTGCATCAATTCCTTTTTCCTAGTGGTGCTAGTATCCCTCACCTCAGGAGAAGGGGTGAGGAATGGAACATGGCACCCCTTCAGCCTGTCAGGCTCCCTGAAGCCTGTGATACATGAACAGGCAGGTATCATTCCCCACTGGATGTGATCCTAATTAGCATCTGTGATTCCTTTAAAGCCGATGAGAACAAAGGGTCTGTCTGCTACACTCTGCACCCTACACACATGGATTCTTCTCTACGTGCCGGAGTGCCTGGCATCCACAGGATCACACCTGCTCTGTGCTGCAGGTGGCCCAGGTGTGCTGCTGTCACCTGTGCAGTGTGTCCAGGCAGCAGCTGCCTTGCTGTGCTGTTCTACCTGTTCAGTGCTTCCCTGCATTCCTTGGGCTGGGATTCACAGAGTGCTGTCACTGCAGAATTAACTGTCCCAGTAACTCAGTAGGGCATGATTCAGACAAGATAAAATGATGGTCAAATACACCCAAATTGTACATCAGTTACTTCTTTAAAAGTGGCACTGAATTGAGCTTAATTTATCAGATGACTTGGCAGGTTAACAGGAGGAGGCTCTGGGAAGTCTCCCCACTGCAAGCAGCATGTCCTGGATCGGGCTGGAAGGAGTGGAAAGGAGACACTGATCACGAGAGCTCCCAGCTGAGGACTGTATTTCACAGGGGTGGGGAAAGCCAAGGTCTGCTCATGTGAAGGCAGAACAGGTGGGTTTTATTTGTAGCAGGCCAGTAAAGCTGAGCATGCCTGGAGTGAGGTGAGGAGTGTTCCCGTGGCCCCTCCCCTGCAGCCTCAGCTCTCCCCCATGGTCCAAGCACCCTTCTGTCTCCAGCTGAGGTTTAGGTGCTGTCTTCCAGCAATGTGGGGGAAACCACTTCCCAGTCTCCATGCAATGGTAAACAGCATTTTGAGAAAAGATTTTCCTGCAGGAGCACCTCCAGTGATGTCCCAGCCGAGTGCAGGGGCTCAGCCTCTCCCTGCTCACGTGAGCTGAGCTCTAAGAGCCCTTTGCTTTTCTCTCCTTTTTTGCTCTAGATGCCATTAAGGTGAAGAAGAGCCTGGGGCAGAGGTTCCTCAGGTAGACAGCCAGGCAGGGGGTCAGGCCAGCCACAAGCACTTCCTTCTTCTTCTGTCCCACTGCATTGAGAACCACCTGAGCCACCTCAGCTGCCGTCTGTCCCTGGGCCGTGGTCTTGTCCATAACTGCCAAGGGAAAGCTGAGTGAGCACCAGCACCAGCAGGTAAACCCTGACTGAGGTACCTTCCCTAGGAATGCTCTAACTGAACGTGGCTGCTTGCTTTGGTTTTTACTCCAGCTGTGTATGGGAGCACAGGCAGGTGTTCCTCCTGGTTGGGCCAGAAGGCAATAGCTGCTGTCTGGGAAGGCTAAATTTTGGAGCTTGCTGTTCCTACCCTGCATCCAAAGTTGGTTTTTGATCCTTCAGGGCTAACCTGTGTCCCCACCAGAGGCCATGTATTGCAAACACACCTTATAATAAGGTGGAGATGCTTTAGAAATAGGGCACCAAGTGGCATCTCACCTCCATAGCGAGATCCATCCGCTGTGACGGCGTTGAGGGACAGGTTGGTCTGGATGTATCCAGGGCTCACAACTGTCACTTCAATGTCATACTGCTCCACCTCTGCTCGCAGGCAGTCAAAGAAGGCCTGGGTAGCATGCTTAGAGGCAGCATCTGGAAAACAGGGAAAGGAGAAGGAGCAGGGCTGAAGGAATTTTCACTTTCTGAATGGGTTTTTCACTGCAATGCAGCCACTTCTCAGCAAGAACCCAAGAGCTGTTCTCCGGGCTCTGTGCTTGTTTTTGTTTAGTGAATGGCAGCAACAGGTAGTGGGAGTGAGAGGCAATTTAGGAAGATAAAATGTAAACTCAAGTTGAAAACTGGCTGGGATCCTGAGCTTAATATCACAGCCCTGCCAAAGCACTCCAGAGTGAACCCAGGCTGCCTCCCACTCCCAATAAAGGAGACCCAAAGCCTTTGGAAGGCAGAGCTGGCTGCCCTGCACGTGCTGAGCACGGGGGACTTGCAGAGCAGGTTCAGGGCTTGGCTGCACACACGGCAACACCAGATCACACGGGCAGAGCAGGGAAGTGTGGCCTAGGGCAGGATTTTTCCCTGTGAAATGGCTGAGTGACTCCTTTTGCTTGGTCACTATCTGTGACTGCCACCACCACGCCAGCAGCACCAGAGCTGCCTCAGCACAGGCTGCACACCCTGCAAGCACCCAGGCAAGGGCTGAGCTCCTGCTGCCAGATCCACGTGGCTCTGGGCCCTGTGCAAGCACTCTCAGAGCTCCTCAGAACACACTTCCTGGAGCAAATGGACCCACATCACCTGCAAAACCCCATGGCTCAGACATTCCAGGCTCTCCCCCACTCAGCATCATTCCTGACCCACTGGATGCCATCAGCACTGTACTTCTGGGGTTTATTTTCAGTGATTTACAGATGCTTGTGTGTCAAACGCTCTCCTCTTAGTTCACCCATCTTTTAAAAGGCTTTTTTTCAGTAATCTCACCAATATTTGTTGTCATAACTGATTTAGCATGAAGAGTTTGCTGGATCAAGATTGTTTAGGCTTTTGTTCTGGCATTGTTTGTACTATGGCACTTCATAATTTATTAAAACAGAAAATTCCTGTTTTCTTAGCGGAGATAATGCAGACAAATGACAAGGATAAAATAACATAAAATTATGGAATTGTAGTGGCTCTCAAGTGTTATAGTCAAGGACTATAGTGATAGTCAAGGACTATCAAGCTGTTTTTAAAACATACTCTCCTTCTCCATCCCTTAAAAACTTTAGGACAGGCTAGGATTTTGTATTTGAGAGTGCTGTCAGTGGTTTGTGACCCCAGAGAGGGTGATGCACAGCTCTGCCTTCCCTGCTCGCAGCCAATTCCATGGAGAGCTAAATGTGGAAGCAGGAGCCAAGTATTTATTCAGCCTGGTGCCCCAAATGTGTCTTTCCCATCTTCTGTGGAGGTACTTACATGCAGATCTGAAAGGAATGCTTATTTTGCCTTGCACGCTGCTGATGGCCACAATGTGGCCTTGTCTCCTCTTGATCATGGAGGGGAGAAGTGCTAGCAAGGGACAGAAAAGACCCATTCAGACAACAGTCCTGCCATTGCTGCTGTCAAGAATCAAAGCTTTCAGAGCACTCAAAGATGCTGAAGAGAATTACAAGATCCCTGTTCAGTGCAGGGCTTGGGACAGTGCTTGGGATGCCTGACTGAAGCTCTGTCTGTCTGGGATGTTCACCGGTGAGGAGACTCCTTGTGGCAGCAGCTGCACAAGGGCTCCTGTGGTGGCCCTGATCTCCCACAGGGTGGGCAGCAGGACTTGCTTTTTCTGCCACCAGAATATCTTCTCATTTCCTGCAGCTGACACGCTCCGGGCAGAGCTTTCTGTGTAACCAAAGCTTCCTAGGAAAGCTGCAGCTCCACTGGAACCCCCACCACGTTCTCCAGTGTCCTGTCAGTGCAGACAGGGTAACTGGACCTCTTCCTAAGTTCCTGCCAGGCTAGAGTCAGGAGATGGAACCAGGTATCATCTCCAGTGGGGTACTTCCCACACAGTCATACCCAAGCACCTGCTCAGGCCTGCCCATAACCCCAAACCTCCCCTCTCCCCCTGCGCTGCACCAGGTACAATCACAAACACAAGTCAAGCTGTGCTCAGTTGTGCTGGTCTGCAGAGGCATCAGCCAAATCCATGTGGATCACAGGTACCTTTGGTGAGGGCTATAGGCCCAAAGTAATTTGTTTCCATCACTTTCTTATCCACATCCAGTACTGTGTCCACGATTGTGCCCCGGAAGCTGATGCCAGCATTGTTGATGAGGATGTCCACGTGACCCAAAGCCTTCAGGATCCCCTCAGCAGCATTTACCACAGTTTTGGTGTCCGAGAGGTCAAACACCACAGTGTGAGGTTTGTGTGTCTGTGAATAAACTAAAGTTAGCAAAATACACTTCAGTGCTGGATGTGCCAGCTCATGATGGGATTCCCCAGCTCTGGAAGCACAGGAGCAGGGCCATCCAGACCCTGTGCAACTACAGTGCAGCAGTTCCACGTGGCAGGAATAAGTGACAGAAGCAGGTTGTGCTCATCTTTCTCTGCTCCTGCAGCCTGTTCCTCATACATGAGCCCAGGAAATGGACAAGGGAGATCCTTCTCAAGTACTAAAGTTTCCTGTTGTCTTATTAAAGGAAAAACATCTGAAAAAGGCAAAACAGAACCTATGTGTTTTCTACAGAAGCCAGCAATACCTTTCTTAGCCACTGTCAGCAGGCACAGACATAAAAAAAAAATAAAAACCTACAGAAGGAAAGTCACTTTCAGTGTATGAGGTACAGGTGTAAGGGGTCTGGGCACTCTGCCCTCATGTGCTTTCACTTCCATTTCTAGCCAAGATGGCTTATTTTGGTGGGGTTTTTACAAGGAATGACATGCCAGCTCCATGTACTCCTATATCAACATCTATCCCTAACCACGGAGTTGCATTTTTCCTATTGCTCAAGAGAACAACCCACAGGCAATTCTGTAACTTCTGTAACAACCCAAGCAGAAATCCAGGCCGTGCGAGCCCACGGGCCTGTCCTTGTCCCACACTCACGTTTTTGCGGTGATTCTTCACGGCACAAAGTTCCTGCACCAGCTCTTTGAGCTTCTCACTGTCTCTGCCACAGAGCACCAGCTTGGAGCCAGCTGCATGGAAAGCTTTGGCACATTCTTTGGAGGAAGAAAGGAAGAGAGAAAAGTAGGCATTTGAATACCAGACAAAGGACAGATCCACATCAAACCTGGCGATAGCTGAAACTGGCAGGGCTCAGAGGTGGCTTTATTGCTGCTGTGTGATGGTGAGGCTGATTTACAGCGAGGTCACAGCCACGTCCCACTCTCCTGGGACTGTGACAGACACACGATAGCAGTGAGGCAGCACAGATACTGTGCTGGTTAGACAGTTACTGTGCCATTTACACATCCTCCCCCTCAGATGGTCAAGTTCGCCTCTTCATTTTTGACGTTATGCCCTTCTTAAGGAGGACTGCAGTTACCTTGTGTTGTCATCTAACACAGCAGGGCCTGGTCTTAGGAGTTTCAATTTTAATGAACACCTCCAGAGGTTTGGAAGCCTGAGATTTAATGGCTTCATCAAGGTGATTCTCTTCATTGGGAAAAGGCTGGAGAAGGAATGCCAGGCTATTGTCCTCCTAATTGCATGTTCCTGTCCCCTCTGGGAGCCAGAGGGACAAACTGCTTGTTTGCACAAGGGATGACTGTGGATGGCAATGAACACACAGTAATTAGAGGTGGTCTGGTGTATTAGTAACTAGGAGTGAGGGAAATTGTAAAAAATCTTGCAAATGAGTCAATAAGGGAGGAAATTTTAGTGTACAATGGTGGAAGTCTCTACACCCAACGGCACAGACAGCTCCAGCCGGAAGGTCTCTCCTGGAATACTAATTTCTTCTCTTCTTGATGAGAAGTACAAGATCCTTTACCACTCCCACTCTTTGGCTGTGGCAGGCAGAGAGAACCAGTTCATCTCCTTTGGCCAGTTTGTGAACACCCCTGTCCTTATGGACACACTCACATGCAAAGGCAGCATCAATTAAAGCTCTATTTGTTCTATAAATGTACTCATCCTAATGAAAGGCCTTGATAGCAGAGAGCACCTTGTCTTCTCTTCAAAGAGCTTTTAAAGCAATTGTAAAAAGCAAAATTAGAGAATGTAGCCACTGAAGCAAAACATAAGTTTTAGTTGGAAAAAAATACTCCCTGGTGTTAACAATGCCAAGAGTTTGAATTTAGAGTGGATGGATTTGTACCATGAGAGGAAAGGTATCTTAGCTTGAGGGTGAGGGACAGGCAGAAGGAGTGGAAAGTTTGGCAGAGCAGCTGAAGTACAACAAACACGAATGCAGAACAGCAGTTCTGGCAGGTTTTGAAGAAACAATTTGGCTTCCTGGCTTTTTCAGGATTTAGGGAAAAGGCCTCTGACAGCACAAGAACAGCATCTAATTCCTTGCTTTGATGAGCTCCAGTTTATACAGGATGGTTAAAATTTTCTGTAACGGACATTGAGACTTTCTTGCATCCAAACCTGCACTGGCTGTAGTTACACCTCAGGTGGGAGCCACGCCTCTCAAAACTCGGATCAGTAGGAACTTTCAGCTCATTGCTGCTTTATTCCCAGAGCTGCTCCTGCCACAACCCCCTGCTCGTCCTGCCCTTGGTGCCCTGCTTTGGGTCCGTACCTTTGCCCAGGCCAGAGGTGGCCCCTGTGATCACCACCACGGCCTCCTGCAGGTACGCTCGCATCCGCGCCCACTGCAGCAGCCGGAACAGCGCGAAGATCCCCACGCTGCCAAAAAGCAGCGGGATGATGACTGTGCTTGTGAAATCCATGAGCTTTCCTTTCTCAGCTGTCTTCCTAGAGCCACAGGAGGAAAGGAAAGAGATCATTTCACCATGAAGAAAATGAGCAAAGGCTTGAAAACTATCTTGAAATTGTTTTTCTTAAAAGCTTGCCTTAGACCACCAATAAACCACCAAGATACCTCTGTATCTTCAGCAGATTTCCTCATCTCTTCATTTAGGCTTTGGAAAGTTCATATCAGCACCCACTTTTAAGCATTTAAATAGCAATGTGAACATCCCAGCAGGACACTTGGCATTGCATCCTGTCAGCTGTCACGTAACAAACTTGGGTTCAGGGATGCTGGTCCTGTGTTTTGCCCTAAATTCACCCTCTTGTATGAAGTGTATTTGGAGTGGAAGTTCCTCGGGGCTGGGATATTTCTCCACATTCTTTTGATTGTATAAAACTGCTCAGATTTCTCTAGAACAGCCAGTACCACAGTATCTACAAACCAGAGATCAGTTACTGTGTATTATCCCACAGGGATATAAGCCAGTCTGTCTTTTGGAGGCTCCAGGTTTTCTCTCTGAGCCAGTTATTTGCTTAACACACTGAAATCTCACTCTGGAATTGGATTCTGATACCAAGCATAGCCCTAATCTCCTTGCTAAGCCATTCCTTCGAGGGAGTAGTTTATGTGACAGTTTACTACAGGGCCAAAGAGCAAGTGGGATTCTGTGAAAAGGCCACTCATTTTCCCTCTCTATATCCCTGAGCTTTTATCAAAGCTTGGTGTAAGAGCAAAGTTAATTACAACTCCTTCCTGAAATTTTCTGGGTCACTCATAAAGTCAAAACCAAACATCAGTGTTATTTCCCCTTCCCTTCTTCTTTTTTGTGCAGGCAGAGTTTGAACTCTTCAGTCTGGACTGCAAGACAGGCCTTCACTGGGAAGATCCTGGAAAATTCTGGGCACACAACTTGTGCTCCTCCAAACAAAAGGCCAGCAAGAGAAGCAGAAAACAAGAGGTGACTAAGGCAGAATTCAGGTTCATTGAGTAGGACTGAGCTCGTATGGAACTGAGGGGATGGAAGAGGCTCTGCATGCCATGGAACAGAGCTAATGTGGAAAATATCAGGCTCTTCCAGATATCCATCATGGGCTTGGAGAGAATTTCTTAAATAGCTGCTCAGTGAACAGCTTGCTGAAATAGTAGTGAACTGAATAAAACAAGTATTTCTCGGGGTACAGCTGGAACATAATAAAATAACACGTAAAGACAGCTCTAAATAAACTTGGCAAGGTCTAAAAACAAAGCCATCCAGTTAGAACACAACTCTCCTTGGGGTCCTTTGGAGCTTCCCATTCCTGAACTAACTCGTGTGTGTACAAAGCCCTTCCTGGTGTGATCCACTGCGGATACTGCAGGGAGACATCCGGAACAGCAGGGCACAGGGAGCGTTCCCAGAGTGCAAAAGCAGAAACCCAAAAGGAGGATTCAGCTCAGGCCATTGCAAAGCATCTTATTCCTCCACCCCTGTGCTCAGGGAGTGCACACTGGGTGTGTTTTGTACTGGTTTGCAGCCAGGGACTGGTACAGTTGACTTGACACAAGAGAATGGATCTTCCCTAAAATAATTCCTGGGAAAGGGATGTTTTGACACGAGGCCACTGGCCTCTTCAGGATGGGAAGGTTCTCCTGACTGGTTCATGCTCAGCTGGTCATTAAAAGCAGCTGCCTTCTTTATGATTCCCCTTTTTTTGCTCTCTCAAAGGTCTCTTGAGATTCAGAACACGAGGTGTGGGCAGGAACAACAGGTGCTGTGCTGACACTGGGCTTACAGGACATTCTGGAACCAAAAAAAAATCTTCAGCCCACGTTTAGGCCCTTTCATTATTTCCAAAGTGGGAGCTGACAGGTGCAGTGGCACTTCCTTCACGAGGCCCTGGAAAAATCTGGCCCTGCTCTGGTTCTGGTTTCAGTGAAATGCAGGTGAAAAGGTAACTGGGGAGAGGGGGCTTTCCTGACACCTCTCCTGACTAAAGCACGCTAAGATCTGAAAAAATATTTCCAAGTCTTTTTATTGTTTTTCTTTCCCTTTTCTCCATGTTATACACAGGAACTGGGCAGACTGTCCACCTCTGCCTGAGGCTGCAGCAAGGCAAGAACCCGGGCACGAGCAACAGGCTGCTGTGGCAGCCTCCAGGCTGGAGCCTGCATCGACAGGCCACTCCTCTGGGGAGGGGAAATACGGGCTGGGCAAGAGAAGGATTTGCCAACCAGAGATGTAAATCCCTTTCTATTAGGGCATGCAGGTACAGAGCCTTCTTCCTAAGTGCTCAAATGGCCTCTTAAAAAACCCCAAAACAATGAACACCTCTGCCCAGTCAGACTTGAAAGAGAGGAGAACCCAGCTGAATAAATTATTTGGGACAGAAGAACTTCTGTAGCACTTCAGACCTACAGCCACAAGTTTTGCTTTGATTTTGTGACTTGCTTCTATCACAAACCCAACCTGAGGTAACATTTTGAAGCAGCTGAAGACACCCCAGAGCAGATAATGCTGTGTCACATTAAAAAAGTGGGTGAGGAACACAAGGGTTCCACACCTAATTTGAGATGAACTGAGTATCTCAGGCCTCCTGCTCAAAGGTCTGAGACCCTACTATCACCTCTGGTCAATAATTTGGGTATTCATGGTGAAAAGAACCCTGTTATTAACAGGTAATGTTTATTACATCAGGTTTTCAGCAGGAGAGAAGCCTCTGCTCATAAACTGGTTCAAATCAAGTCCTGTAATTCCCAATTCTCCATCCCAAAAGGCAGGATTGGAACATGCAGGTCATTAGAGAGCAGGAATAAGAACACTGATAATGGGAGCAAATACAGGTGATTGGAAACTTTTTGAAAGCTTCCCATAGAATAAATCACATTCATCCAATTAAAAAAAAAACAAAACAAAACAAAACAGAACTTTCCCCTTGAAACAAAACCTGGATGTTCTCCTATAAAAGCCAGGACAATGGTTTCTGAAGGAACAAGGATATTAATTTATAAGGTCAAGGGTGCACTAAAGGCAGCAAAGATGAGACCAGCTCCTAAAGAACCAAACCCCTGAAAGCTTCCCCAAACAACACTGATCCTGCAGCTTCAGGCTCCCAGAATCTCCTTGTCCTTTGCGTGACAAGTGGCAGCAACTGGGAGGCTGCATTCCCAAACCCAAAGGTGGGGGTATGAAAGGAAGGAGAAAAAGAATCTGGTTGTCCTGAGGAAGAAAGCACAGCCCTGCTAAGCCTGAGTGAGGGCTTCAGTGGGAACAAAGCACAATGTCCTACCTGAGGAAAGGGCTCACTTGCAGTGACTCTGAGCTGGAGGCTCCCTCCTGTCCCGGAGCAGGACAGCCCCGACTTAAATTTGGAAATGGCAGCGATCCAAGCAAATGTGCAGTGTCCAATGCCAGCCCAGCCTCGGGCTGCCTCTAAAAACAAACCTTGGGAGTACGGGCCCTGACCTTGCCAATGCAAGGAGGGGAGTTTAACCCCCAGACTGAAAAAACAGAAGTGAACTCAAACTTCTGAAAGCAGGAAAACTCCTAAGGAGGAATGCAGCAGCTGGACAGAGCTCCTCATTCCAAACAGGAAACAGGACAAGGAAAACAACAACACAACTGGAATTCTCAGGATAAATTTGCCACTCGGGCATTACCTGAAGCATCACCCGAGGCAGCTCTTTGTTGTATCTCAGCAGTCATTCAATGGATCTCTGCCTAAGTTCTTCCAAAATTGTTATGCAAAACAACAACCTCAACCCATGGTGCAGCAAGAGGAAAAAAAATATGTTTCCAGCGCCCAAAAACCAGCCTGGACTTGAGAAATTATCTGGTCTTCTTCCTGGTCTAGGGGAAGGTGTCCCTGTCCATGGCAGGGGGTTGAATGAAATGGGATTTAAGGTCCCTTCCAACCCAAACCAGAATAGGATTCCATTAAATCGTCTTCTCATCAATCTTCCTGCCACTTTTACTCAGTCACAAACTGTAATTCCAACCCTCCCACGCGGAAATCCTCTATTGGTGTTTGGGACAGAAACAAAGGTGGCGTGATTAGAAAATTGAAACATTTGTTGTTCCCAAGAGAGCATTTTGCCGACATTTACCAAATCAAGAACCACCTAAACCACCGCGCGAACACGACAGCTGGCTGTCTCCCTGATTTATCTATAATTACGTGTTTAATGTCAGTACCAGCGGTGAACTCTGTCCTGGGGAGCGCTGGGTGTCCCTGCGCACACCAGCGCCGCGTTCTCCCAACCCCTCCCGCACTTCCCGGCCCCCGGCCCCTCTCAGGNGAAGTTGCGTCACAGGCACTTCCGCCCGCGCTCCGCGGGGCGGCAGCTCCGCCGTGACGCCAACCGGAAGTTGCTGCCGGAGAGCAGCTGCCCTCACCTGTCCGCCCGCCTGTGCAGCCCGGCCAGGGAGCGGCGCTCCCGACCATGGGTTCCGGCCTCTCGGGGTTCTCCCCCCGGGTGGGGATCGCCCTGGGTCCCAGAATCCCAAAATCCCAAAGGGATCAGGCTGGGAGGGACCTCTGCGGCGCGTCTGGTTCAGCCTCCCTGTTCAGCAGGGCCGTCCCAGAGCACGGTACAGGACTGCATCCCGACAGCTCTGCAATATCCCCAGAGAGGAGGACTCCACACCCTCTCTGCTCTCTGTTCGGGGCTCGGGCACGCCACAGGGAAGTTTTTTCTCATGTCCGGGTGGAGCTCCCTGGGCATCAATTTGTGTCCATTCCTCTGTGCCGTTGCTGGGCCCCACGGAGCAAGTCCTGGTCCCTCTCTGACCCCTCACCGCACATCCCAAATTCCCATCTGCGGCGGTCACTGTTTTACGTGTTCATTGCTGATTACACCGACCTGAATTCTGCCCTCTTTGATATCGCCGCATGAAAACTGAAAATGCAGAAACAGTCACAGAATAAGCTCAGTTGGAAGGGACCCACACGGGTCATCAAGCCCAGCTCCTGGCCCTGCACAGGACCCCTCCAAAATCCCACCCTGTGCCTGACAGTGCCATTGGCACAGGACAGGACTCTGTGCCAGGTGTGACTGTGAAGAATGATGGCAAATTCCTGTAGCAGGAGAAAAGAGACATTTCTACAGAGCCTCTTTCAAATCCATGACTGGGGGAAACCTGATTTCTCTGATTTTCCATGAGCTCTGTGCACAAACAGGGCCTGAATGTGCCGCAGGTTGTGCAGCTTTAAATCCCCTCGCTCAGGTGCTGCCACTGATAAGGGCCAGAGAGCGTTGCCGGGCTGTAGCACAAACCTGACTCCAGGGATCCCAAAAGCCCAAAGTCCAACTGTGTCAGCACTCTTGCCCTGAGGAAGGAAAGGCACAGGGAGCTTCTCCACCTCTTTGCGAAGGTGTTTGTGAGCAGAAGGCACATTTACAGAGGCAGTCAGAGATATTTAGGTGTTTTCCAAGGGCAGTTAATCCCAGATGTCTTTCCCTGTGAACAGCAGCAGGATAAAGGACAGCTTTTTGCTGCAGCACTTTGAAAGCTGGTTTTATCATAAATTTTTATGGTAACTTTTTTCTGCTTCTCTCTTCCAATAAGGAAAACACTGAAATTAATTCAAAGCTTCAGTGTCGGTGCATCATTAGTAAGGGATCAATATTTCAGGGGGAAATAAGCAGATAATAATTCAAAATCTTCCCAAAAAAACACATTGTGAAAGGAAGGATGATAATGCACTTTTTTGACTTCAGGGACAATATGGAAGGAAATGGAAGAATCAATAATTTTATTTACACAAATTAAATCGAAAAATAAAACCCAGAAGAAGGTAGTTTATGCTCTGGCAGCCTTACTGGGAGCTATAGTTGATGCTGTCTTCTGAAAATCAGAGCTGGAAAAAGCCATTTCAGTCCTTCTTTCCCACCCAAGCGGGGCAGGAAGAGCTGTAGCCCAGTGCACAGGACAGCAGTTACCTGAGAGCTCTGCCCAAGCTGCTCTGGTCGTTTGCCTGGTATCTCCCAGGTGTTTATTTTAATATTATTAATGGTCTGTCCCCAGACTGGCAGGTGCTGGCAGAGTTGGTTGAAACCAAGTGCCCAGTGAGTCACGCAGCAAAGGGTAAGGCTGGAGCTGCAGTCGGAGAGTAAAAGTCTGTGAAGTAAACCTTGACTTTGTTGCTTTGATTTGGATTCCATTTTCTTAGCTTAATCTAATGTAGTTAGCAACAAATTCACCTCTGATTTAAACCTGCTCATTGACACATCACACACTGGATGGGGATTAGATTATTTACTTATGTCAACATGTCTTTGTTCTCAGCAACATTAGGGGAGAATCTACCCCAAAGCTAGGACTGGTTTTGGAGACTGGGCAAGCCCCAACTGGTAAAGGTTGGTATAATCTAAAACCATGCTAGTTGTTTTTATTAGCACTCACATCTCTCCTCTTCCCTTTCTCACTGTGTCCAGCCACAACTGCAAAGGGCTGGAATCCTTTCAGCATGTTAACACTTTCTTGACGAACATCCTGCTGTTGTATGGCTGCGCTCTTGCAGTGCAGGAGCTCTTTTTTGAGGGGGAGAAAAAAAAAAGTCTCCAAACTCAAGGAGCTGTTTGCACTTTGTGTTTGGTGACATCTGCTTTACTGCCATCTCTGAGTGCAGATCTGCAGCCTTCTAACCCTGGTCTCTAGTGCAGCAATTTTGTGCCTTAGTTCTTGTGGGCTCTTATTTGCCACCTTTTTTCTCCAGGAGTATAAGATGTAGCTTCTTGCTGTAAGAAAAGCTTTGGTTGCTTACCCTAAGAGCCACGATCTGGGCAGAAATCCCCACAGGGTAACAAAACTCTTCCCCAGGGAAAACATCCTTGAACTAGTTTGAACTGAGAGCTCCCAGTTTCACAGCGCCTTTGGCTGGAAGATGTAAATGTTCAAAGGGCTGTGGCATGATTAAAGGTTTTCTTGTCTCAGCCTCTCATACAAGGGTGCAGACTCTCCTCCTTCCCTCCCTGCTCCCATAATTGGGTTTATAGGAGTGAATGGAAACATTCTGGGGTGGTAGGGGGGAAAAAAACAGAGCTGGGATGGAAAACAGAAAAATAGGGGCTTGTCAGGGTCTTTCCAATTCTTTGCCCCTGCAGCTCTTTGCAGATTTGTCTGAGTCTCTTACAGACAATGACCCAAGAAGATGGTCTTAACTTTTGCCCCAGTTATAGTTCTGGTTTGGAGCTGGGCTCTGACTCAAGGACATCGAACTCATTTCAGAGAACTCTTTCTGGATACTTGGTCACTATTTTTCTCAGCTCTTGTCTCTGGGAGAATTTTGCTGCAGGTTCAGTTCATTGCAGTTCAGGTTTTTTCCACCACCTGAGTATTATTTTTCTTTTCCAGCTATTTTCTGTAAGGTTTGTTTGTAATTACTGTCTCCTCCAGAGCCTGCACTGCAGCATTTCCAAGCTCAGTGTGAGAACAGTGTAGACTTAGTGAAACTGCATTTCTGATGTGTGATCGTGCTGCAAATCCCCAGTCCTTGCGGATAACCCAAAAGCTGGGGAAGAGGGAGAGGGAGCAAAATCCTCTCCTGCAGCTAAAGATCCCCACACTCCACAGTCATTTTAATGGAGCTGAATGCTTCCAGGGGAGATAGTGATGTTTTGTCACACACAGAAATGCCAAAGCTGAGGTACCATTTCCATTAAAAGATGCTAATTGTGTTTTTTTTAATTGCTGAGGGGACAGCTCAGGCCCACTGTACAGAAATATTTCCTACCTGCAGCTTCACTGCTCTCAGGATATCCAACCCTGTCCTTCCCTGCTGCCTTCCCTTCTTGGTTTGGAGTGGGAAAAGCAGGTAAGGGCTGAGGGCTGGGCCCCCAAGAGCTGTAAAGCCACAGGCACATCTGCAGAGGAGTGGAGAGCCCACCCCTCTCGTGGGTTTTGGTGGGTCAGGAAGGAGTTAAATGACAACAGAGGGAGAGGCTGCGCTATTGTTCAGGCATCCCTGGGTCCAGGGTGGCTGATCTCTATTCCCGGATCTGCCTCTGGCTTCCTGCACGACCTTGGACCGCTCACTTACCTTTTCCTTAGCTCCCAAACTACAACATGGAAATCCTTCTCTTCCTGTGGTGCCTCGTTCCCTGCGGGTTTCAGGGGGGCTGAGACTCTCTGGTAGGAGATGAGGGGAGGAGAGGAACGCGTTTCCACCGAGAAAGATTTAAGGAGAGGGCAGCAGTTTTTGGGGCATGTTCCTGTTCGTTCAGGTCCAGCACGGGCTGTCCATATTTGGGTGATATTTGGGGGGTTTTAGCAGGAAATCTGTGGTGAAAGGCAAATGTTGGTGCAGCTGCCCAGAGCACTGCCAGCTGCAAGGAGCCTGTTCTTCACTAGATGGTGCTTTGATCAAAGATTTGGATAACCGCAGTTCTTTCTGCACAGAATTTCCTAATTTTTCTTCCCCAGTCTCCATTCCTGCCCCTCTTTCTGTGCTTTAACACCACGGGGGACACTTAGTGATGCTGGATATCGAACAAGGCTAATCTGTGGTACTGCAGGCTCCAAGCACCCACCAGCCCGCTGGGCTCCCGGGCTTTGGGGTTTGAAGTGTGGATCAGTGCTGCTGGGCTGTGGCAGAGAATTGAATTCTTTCCGTGTTTTCTATTCCCATAAGGAAAAGGCTTCAAAGAGCAGGTCCCCTCCCCCTCTCTGCTGGTGAAGGGCATTTAGGGAAGCTGGGAAAAAAAATCCAGCCCTGACAGACGCGTTTATTTAACAAACCACTGCCTTTCCCTACCTTAGCGGAAGAGTGGGTGTTTTTTAAAAAGGGGATTGCTGCTTTTATATCCATCTTTGTATTCAGGAGATGGTTACCTAGCCAAGGTCATTGCAGCTACGTGCCAGGATCGAGCAGCGAGCCACCCTCCTCCTCCTCCTTGAATGAGCACTGCTTTCAGTGGGGCTCCCCCAAGGAAAATATGGGAATTAGGCTCGGATCTGGCCAGCGCAAGGTCCCAAGCTGCTGCCGGGCAGGGAAATCCAGAGGAACAGCGTCCCCTTTTCCAACGGCAGCAGACGAGATGAATGAAGCTATAATCAAACATTTCCTGTGCAGACATGCACGGGGCTGGGCTGGGCTGTGCTGTGACAGCCTGTTCCCGGCGCTCCAATCCGGCACACACAGGGGGAACCAGGGGCTGGGCCCCGCCACGTCTCCCTGAGGCTGTCGCCTCCCTGAGGATGGTCCCTGCAGCCTGGTGTCCCCAGTGCCTCGGTGCCGGGCTGCTGTGCCAGTGCCCGCGGGCATCCCGGGCTTCCATCGCGTGCCGCTCCCTCCCCGTGCGGTCTGGCCAACATTAATGAACGGGGCCGGGGCTGGGTGGGCTCGGACCCCGCAGGCACGCACGGAGTCACAGCCCGACATCTCGCTCCCGTCCCCGGCACCGCACCGGCCGCTGCTGCCAACGCCGAGGTCGTGGGTTCGATCCCCGGATGGGCCATTCACGCCCGAGTTGGACGCGGTGATCCTTGTGGGTCCCTCCCAGCTCAGAAAATCCTGTGTGTGCTGAGCAGGCCGGTGCCCGCAGCGTCGCGCTCCTCACATGCAGGACGTTGTGCTCATGGCAGCGATGTCCCCTCAGCAGGGGCACAGCGATGCCGGACTGCAGTGTGACACAAAACTCCTCTCGGGACCGGGAGCTGACACGGATTTCTCTGCCATTCCCCTGTTGCCAGCGTCTCACTGCACATGCATTTGTTCATCATTAGTAAGATACTGATGCTGACTAAATCCTGACCCTGCATCACACAGAAATTCGCCCAGAACTCCGGGGTTCGGGCTCGTACGGAGAGTGAGGATGTGAAGGCATTTCCTCACTCTATTCCATCTGGAGAGCAAACCCCTCTCCCAGTCCCTCCTGGCTGACAGGGAATCGCATCACTGGCGTGTGCAGATTTTTTTTTGTTTGTTTTCCCCCTGAAATGTGCTTGTTTTCTTGTTTTCCTCCGATGGAATTTGCCAGCGTGTCCCAAATTATGTGGTTCCGAAATTTAAAATCAACATACCTGTGTGGGGGAGAGAATGAGTGGTTTTCACTGTGCAAGCTGGCTCTTCCTTCCCTCCTCCCTTCTCCCCACATCCCCATGTGCTGTGGAGCCAGCTGCTCCCGGAATAGTTTGGGAATGAAATGTCACCATTTGAAACTGGTGAGTCACACTTTTGGGAGGAGGGGAGGAGAGAATCTGAAATCTTGCCGTGTGGCAGAGCGTCTCCTGGTGAGTACAGAGAGATTTCTAAAACCACAGACTCCCTGACGATGGAGTTGAGGGGCTTTGAACAGAGGCTGCTGGGTGTGTCCACGTTGCTTTTTGCAGGAGGATCTCAAAATCCTCTGCAAACTTGAATTTTCTTCCCCAGCATGCCCACTGCAGCTGGATGCTGGTGCCTCCTCCAGCAGCACTGGCTTGTATCTGTCTGACAACACACCTACAGTGACTCTCTTAATTAAGTCTCCCGCACTGCTGTGAGGTGTGTAATTACAGCAAGACCTGACTTAAGCATCCACTCGAGGGACTAACAAAAAAAAATTTCTTTACCAGAGCAGGGAGGAACAGAACTTTACTGAATAATTTTTTTTTTATATTTTAGGGGAAGTTTATTAAACAAAGGAGGGTAATTATTCTGGTTCTTCTTTCTCCCAAAATTAGGACGATGCCTTTAATATACTGAGTATTAACATAATCAGGGTTTTTTTCCCTACCAAAAGGATATTTGAGAAATTCTGTCTTTTAACAGAGATTGCTATAAAAAAGTATCAATAAGTGCAAATGGTGGCAATGATGTTGCAAAATGAACTGCTGTTTATCAGAAGCTCAGTAGTTTTCTCTCCCTGGCCAGTGATAGATTTTTTGAGTGACAGGGCAGCATTCAGGATTGCAGTTTTAGGGTGCTATAACCACCCATTTTCAGCACTCTACCTGGCAGCTTGGCCTCGCAGGTACACCAGGTGCAGTGGTGTGTCTGGGGGTAGCTGCAATACTAACAGCGTCTCCCAAAGAGCTGTAGCAGTTCCAGGAGGATGGATTTTGGCTGTTGCTGCCCCAGCTCGCTGTCAGAGGTCTCGGTCCTGCCCCCGAGGTGGCAGCTGGGCTGTGCACAGCCACACGCAGCCCAGGGTATTAATCTAATCCACCAATTATTTCAGGTTCCATTGCTATTCCGAGCCCTGCAGTGACATGGAGAGGAGAAGATGTGCCACCCATCCTGCAGCCCCTGTTTCTGCAGGAAGGATCTCCAGCTGAAGGACAGGGAGAAGCTGGAAATAGTAATATCAGAAATAGCCCCCAGAGGGGCTGTCAGCCCTCGAGTCCCACCTTCAGTGGCATTCTGAGTTCATGCTGTGAGTAAAACTCCCAAATTGCTCACCGAGCTTGCAGTGAACTTGGTGGGGATTTTGCAAGCATAAGCCCTGGAGGGTTTGATGCCATCTCTGTCTGTTTTATTTGGAAGACTGAGCTCAGAGCAAGATTTTATGAAGTGTGCATTTCTATCTCCAATTCTAGATAGTGTTAACTAGAAACCCACATCCTCCATTGTCACTGGATTTGACAGAAATCATCCCTGGCTGCAGAAATTTGCTGCAGTGCCTCAGATTTTCTTTAATACAAAATAACCTCAGAGATAGCCTTGAAAAGTCAAATCTGGGTGCTATTCCACATGCATTTTCTCAGCAGAAAAGCCTGTTTATTCTCTTAAGTGTATCACTGTTGCCCTTTTTCTTAACTCAGACTGTCAGAGTGATTTTGCACTGCGGGGCTCCACAGAGTCCAACCAGCAACGCTGCAGGAGCTGAAAGTTGCAGCAGCAATGTAGGAGTGAGCCAAGGAGCCAGGTAAGAAAAGAGAACCCCTCTGGGTACCTGCTACTCCTTCAGGTGTGAACTCAGAGCTATTCCAAACCAGTTAACTCCTAAGAGATGGGAATGTCAGTGGATCGTCAATTCTGAGGCGTAATGACAGCATTTTAGTGCTTGATATTGTCTCACCTCTGTTAGTTCTAACATAGGTGTCTGCCTGGTAGGTTTAGCTCCCCAGGTTCCTGATGAGGATTCCCTTTAGCCTGCAGTTTCCTGCAGATAACTCCCATGATAACACTGGGAATGATCAGTGTAAATACTCCCTATGGAAAAGCAGCTTGTTTCTCAGAATGAGGTTATTGTCCTTTCAAATAGAGTAACAAAAGACAAATTTACTGAGTGTACAACTCACTGAAGTAGTGCATGTTTTAAAGATACGTGATGATTTCTTTAAAACCTAATGAATTGTTGCCCAAATAAAAGGATTTTGTCTCACCACCTACAGTGGGATTTCCCAGAGGGCCTGAGACAACACATCCTCAGCCTTTTGGACCTTGGCTAAACTGATATATAACGTGTGGAAGTCTTCCCAACAGGAACAAGCAACCCTGGAAGGCCAAGATTACCACTGATCTGGTTTTGGGGGGGAAAAAAAGAAAAAGATGACTGAAATGACGTCGGACATTCATTAGCAAAGCATTGTCAGAACACAATAGAAGAACAGACAAAAGCCAGTCCAGATTCTGTGGTATTTCCTAAAGGGCTCCCTCTGGCACATGGCTATTCCCTGCCAATCCTTCTGTATTGTCTTTGATAATGAATAGAAGCTGAACAGATGATTGTTGTATTGTCCACTAAGTGATTCATTTACATTAAATAGTGATCCAAAAGTAGGCTTTGGGTGGACTTTTTTAGTCACTTCAGTTATTTATTTATACAGTTTAATTACTGTCTTTTAACTATCCACTGTAATAATTATTCCCTGATTGCCTCAGCTAAATTACTCCTCTGAAGTCAGTGGCCCAACAAGCCCTGACTTGAGAAGCAGCATCCCTGCATTTTCAAAGGTGCTTGATTTTGAATGGCCACCTCTAGGGAAGTGCTCCTGATTTGGGAAGGTGCTGAGATTCTTGAGCACCTGCAGGTCCCGGATGTCTCTGGTGCCTGGCACTGAATGAAGCACAAACTTTGCTGCATAAGCCATCACAGTTCCATGGATTCCTTGTTAACCTCTCAACTCCTGCTATGTCTTCACCAAGGTTCTTGATTAACCCAGGCTTCCAATACAGTTTCAGGCTTCTCTATAGAGGTCAGAAGTTTTGGTTTGGCTTGGTTTGCAGATGTGACCGATGTTACGTGCTCGAGGGCATACTGTTGGAGGAGAACTTCAGTGTGAGATGATATTTAGCCCCAAATCCGCATCCCGGGCTGCAGGACCACTAATTTGGATGTACTAATGGGTGGGGGAGAATGACACGTACTGAAGGGCTCTTGGATGGCTGAAGAATCTGAGGAAATCAACACTCCAGGCCTTTTCATCTCCGGTTGTCTGAGAAGCTGCATGACTTTATTGAGTGGCTGCAGTTACATCTCAAATTCCCCAATTTCCTTATTATTCTCTTCTCCCTATTCCATGTACAAGGCAGGGAAGCAGCGATGCAGTGAGAGGAAGAGAACAGTGTTGAGTTGTCCGTGTAATGTGGCCTCAGTTTAAACCTCCCAGGGCAGAGCAAAGCAGCCTTTGCAGGCTCTTCTGACATTTCCTCAGTCCCCTCTCCTTCCAGTTGGGAAAAACAAACTTGCCAGCCCTGTGCCAAGATCCCAAAGAAAGAATAGAAGTTTGTTTTGAAGAGTTTAGATGCACGTACCCGCCAAAATGAGGCAAGATTGACTTTTTGCAACCAGTTTCCTACCAACTCCTCAGCCAAATGAACACAGAGGACAAGAACACTCCAGTTCCACTGCAGCCTTCCAGCGCTTTGCCATTCTCTACTGCTCTGGCTACAGAGACTGGGCAGAAGCTGCTGTGTGGCTACCCAAGCTTTAGGTTTCTGTTTGTGCACATTTTTGTTACCTGGCTTCAGAAACTGCCTTTACCTCGTGATTAAAGCAAGCCAGCCACCCTCAGGATCTCCCTGAACTTCAGCCTTCTTCTGGGTTACATGGCATCATCATAAACCCAGATGAGACTCAGCAGACACAGAAAGAAAACCATCCCTCCCTCTGCATAAACCCACAAAGCACTGCCAGGGTTTCCCCCAGTGGCTTCCACTTTAACCCTGCAGCGCTGCTCTCCCTGTGTTCCTGCTCTCCCAGGGGCCGGGATCGCTCCGTGCTCAGTGGCAGGCAATGGAATCAAACACTGCATTAGCAGCCCCATAATAGCTGTGCTCAGTGGAACCCAGCTCCCTTCATTAATCCAGAAAATGAGAGTTGTTTTCGTACATTTGAGAAGCTAATTATTTAAGTGCTGGGAATTAAGGCTCATCAGATGCTGGTGACTGAGTTTGGTCTTGCATCCCTGGGGATGGAAGGAGACCAAGGGAAGCTGGTTTTGCACAGGTGAGCAGTACAGCAACTCACCAGTCCTGGAGCTGGGGACAGATCCCTGTCTACCTGACGCATAAAAGCCCCTCTCTTTGTACATCTCTGTTCTTCCAGACATCATTAAATGACTCAGAGAAGTTGTGGACACCTAGAGATCCCCAGAGAAGTTATGAATGCCCCATCTCTGGAAATGTTCAAGGCCAGGTTGGATGGTGCTTAAAGCAACCTGGTCTAGTGGAAAGTGTCCCTGCCCATGGCAGGGGGTCAGAACTGGATAATCTTTAATGTCTCTTCCAACCAAAACCATTCTGTGATCCTATGATTCTTCCCATTCAAACAGATTTTTAAGGAAAAGGTGTGCCTCACTTGAGGTTGACCTAACATTTATACTTCGCAATAAATCAATATTGCCTTGTCTCAGGCGGGTTTTTAGAAAGTGGAATGAGCTCACATCATTTGTTCTCCTATAATCAGTTTTCCTTCAGCCTTACCTTTGACCACCATACTCAGAGGAGGGTTTAGATAGAAATGCTGCTCCCTGACCTAGCAAGGGACCTTCCAGTGCCTTCAGAAACAGAAGATGAACTGGGTGAAAACCCCCCTCATCTGTGAGAAACCACAGATGAGGCCAGATCTGCTGCTCTAAACAAAGTTTTTACAACAGAATGACTTGCAACAGTAGATGGGTGCTTTTGACATTCTTCCCAGAAAGTGACAGAAAATGTATTGATGCTATTGCCAATAAGTATAGGCTAAGGAACAGGGACTTGGTTCCGATACTGTCACTGGATGGATCCCCTCTTCATTACAAGCAGCTTGCCAAGAACAAATGTTTCAATTTTTATGGAGATAGCCAATGTCCTGTGTTCTTCAGAGACTGAGGGAGCGAACTGCTCTGTGTGTTCGGTTGAAGCCAGATGTTAAAGTATTGTCTGGATGTAATTGGCTTGACAAATAGCAGGAGTGACATTTTAGCTCCATTCAAGTCAGTGGCAAAATTCCTGTTGAGTTCAGCTGGGGCCAAGATTTCATCCTCTGACAGTGCTGACGGGAAATCTAACAAGTGATCTTCAGAAAAATAAGCACAGGCATTGTGTTTTTCTAGGACTATTTTCAATCCATGGGCCACAAATCCTTGGAGTCCTGTGCACTGCTTTGAAGAGGTCTGCAGAAGATCTCAAAGACAAGCAATTTTGGTGTCAGTACCGTTGAATTTGCTACACAGGGGTCCATGATTCCAAGGGAGAATGTCAGGAGCTGATTACCAAGTTCAGAGTCAGCTTGATCCATTGAAATCCACCTATCTGTGCAGTCCTTGGACTGACAATCATCATTCTGGCAGGATCTGCACAGCTGAACCAATCCTTTGTCATGAAATATTGTGGGTTCAAGAAGCTGCTCTGTCTCCTCTACTAAGACTGAGCCACGTGGAAATGTCTGCTCTGGCACCGACCAGGTGCCACTCACTGGATCGGGATGAACACAAGGCTTTTTAGAGAAGCTGGTGTAGCTGGGAGTGCACAACCCATTTGGTTTTGTAGGAAGGTCAGTACTCCGTCCCCAGGATAAATGACAGGTACCAGTGTTTCCCCACAGACCCTCAGGTGTCTGAGGTAACTCAGCTGAACTTTGTAGGGAACGAGAAGCAATCAGCTTCAGGCAGAATCACACAATGGATTCTGCCTGTGATATCTCCAGAGCTTTAAGCCCCGCAGCCAGACATACAACCTCATTTGTTTTAATGCCTTTGGATTAAGCAATGGCAGTAGTATAGATGGAAGTTCACAATGCTTGAATGACAAAAGGCTTGAGCTCTGGGGAAAAAAAATCACTGAAGATTAAAAATAGGGTAATTTTTAAGAGTTAAAAGTGTTCTTTTTAGACTTTAAAATATTTGTGCGTTTTGGTAAGCAGAGTTGTTCTGTAAGTTCTTTCCTTTTAGAATGTGGAAGAACCTGTATTTTTTAGAGTGCCTGAAAAAATGCAGGAGAGGTACTGAGGAATCTTCACGTATTCTGTATTGGTTATTAGCATGGAGACCCCTTGTGCTTGAGGGAGCAAAGCTCCTGAACATCCCCCTTCAAATCCACTTGTGGAGCCAGGGGCTTCAGCCTCTTGCAGGTCCAAACTTAGGCCAGCTTCACTTGTAATCCAGGCTTACAGGAGGAACCCTACCCAAATCCTTGATGTTGCTCACACACCTGATCGAAGGCAAAGGTTCCTCTTTACCTGAGAACTACATAGGATATTTTAACCCGTATCATGGCAAAGCATGCCCAAGTGATGAGGTAACAGTTGATTCATGGCTATCCAGACGAGCCTAGAAGTGCCACCTTGGGAAGGCATGGATAGAAGAGGCAGTTACTTTGCTTTTCCATGTGAAGAATTCTGCTTCTCCCCAGCTGAGCTATCATGGAACGCCGATGACTCTCTAGAGGAAGACTTTGCTGCACATTTGCAGTGTGTTTTAGCTACTATCAACATTTATATTCCACTGGCATTTGAGGGTAAGCACTAATTAGCATAATCATCAATGCTTTAAAATTAAAAATTCCTCCAAGAGACACAGGAGGGATTGAAACTGTTTCCTTCCCCCAGAGGCAAATCCCTTCCCAAGATATCTGCTGCACCAAAGGATTTTATTCTAGAAAAATTCCCAAGGTATGCCCAAGAGTGAATTAAACTACAGCAAACTTGTAAACTCGTGTGTGTGTGTGTGTGTGTGCAGCAAGCAGGCCCTGATTTCACAATTACTACCTGACAAAATGTTGTCACTATTTCCCACTCCTATTTGTTTTGGCTGCCGCTCTGTGCTGTTGTGTCACCTTTAGTGTGTGGGCTGCAACAATCAAGAAGTGTTTGTAGAGTTGGAAGTTTTTATACTTCACAGGAAAGATTCTGGTGTCTTCAGAGGACAGAAAGCAAAGGGTTTAATGACACATGTGGAGTTTTGCCTCAAGCTCCCCAAGTCAGGAGGTGGCCTCAAAAAATGTCAAAAGCCAGTTTTCTACACTGTTCCAAAGTGGATTTTTACTCTGGTTCCAATTAATCACAAGAACCTCAACTTGAGTTTCTAGCTTAAATAAACTCCTTTTTATGGAGAATAAGGTGCCAAGAAAACCTTGGGGGAACTTTAAGTTTGAAAGGTAACGTCCATATTTTGGAAACGTCCCCTAAGAGTTGATATTAAAATTTCTACATTGCTGCCTTTGGGAAGTGACAGTGGCTCTGACCAGGTGTGGTCCAGGATGGGTGTCCTGCATGTGGGTTCTTTGTGGCTCGGAGGATGCTCCTCACATCCTCAGCAGGGCTTCCAAGGATGGGCAGAAACCTCCAGAACAGGAGTAATTAACTGTGCTAATTGCTCTGGAAATGGCCAGACAGAAAGATCAGTATTTTTCCAAAGGAAATTGGTCTTTGAGAGGGAACCACTAAAAAATGTAGGTGTTTCTAAAAAACAATTGCATTTAAACTCACAATTCTTGTTATTTCTGCTAAAGACACCACACCCTACACGGAGTAAACAGGGACTCTGCACGACAGAGGGGCACAGAAATCTCCATGAAAATTTCAGAGTCTGCAGGACATTGAACATATGTATTGTCTCTTTGGTATCCTGTTTTTTCAGTGAGATGGACTTAAATCTCATTTAAGAAATTCTCTCTTTTATCTTTATCTCCTGTTTTGATGTGGTAGCCATGGAGAAAAGCCCCAGATTAGTAACAGTAGGTTGGTGCAGAGTAAGAATAACTTTCTGCTTTTATTTAGACTGTAGCAATATTGGGGGTTTTGTTTAATTGGAAGTACTCAGAGAATAATTATTCAATCTCTTAGGACATTATTCACCCATCCCATTCCCTTCTATCCACCTTGAGCTGGTAATCCTTAGCTTCCCTCTTTTCTGAGGGATATTTAGGTGGTTTTCACAGGGAAGGGGCTGGCTCTGTCTGACTCTTCCTTTTGAAAACTGGTTAATTCTCCTGGACATTGGATTAACACAGGAAGGACGTGCAGCACCAATTCCTGTTCCCTTTCCAAGAGGTGTAGGCTGCACTGTGATGACTTAATAGGTCTAATGATTACATAGGGTCAAAGAGAGGTACAGCCTCCCTCCAGATTTCACTTGTAATCTTCTGAAACATTCAGTGCAATTTGTGTACACAGTGGGATAATTGGGCCCTTTCCTGGCTCTTGGCATCTTTTTTTCTACCTGTGGGGCAATTCCTGTTTATCACTGGAGCGTAATCCCCAGACTTCGTGGAAGAGGGATTGCTGGGAGAGGCTAACAAGCAGTGTGAGGCAGGAGATGGAACAATTACAGGTGTCCCACGCAGAAGGACAGTGTGTCCTGCTGCTGCCTCTGCCTGGGGGTACAAACTCAGCTCTTTTTTTGCCACCAAACCTTCTGGTTATATACAAATCAAAAACTAAAGTCTCCTACTACCTACCTTGCTTTCCTTTTAAAATAGCAGCACCTCTGGAGGAAACGGAAAGTCCTCAGGTGATTGTCACAAATTTTTGTCTTTTATTTCTTGCAAGCTGCAGCAGCAGGTCAGGGAACTGGACACTGTATGAAAATCTGCAAGGTGAAGACTTCAAGGTTACAGCTCCCGAGAAATGTGATTAATACGCACTGAAGAATGGGATTGATGAAATAACGTGGTGGCACTTCACCACTTATTTCCTTGTTGCACAGTGTTTGCAGTGCTTGTCGAAGAAGCCTCTGCAAAGCCTCCAGTCTCTCCCTTCAGAAAGCACGGCAAAATTCCCATCCTCTCCCTCTTACCTCACTGCATTATGTAACCCTATAGTGTGTGTGTGGCATACAAGCTGAAAACTATGTACAGATTCCAACATTTTTCACTGTCTTCCCATTTCCTTGTATAGGAAGAAGCTGAAATAACACTAGTTCTGGTTATACACCGCTTTTGTTTCTTCCTTGTGGAAACACCACGATGCAGGCCGGCGGTATGGAGGGACCATATATGGTCCTGCGAGCCCGTCGGAGCGTGGCGCGGAGCTTCTCCCGGGAGCCCGGCGATCCCTCTCCCCTCAGGAGATCCCTCTCCCCTCAGGAAACCACTGAGGGAACAGCGAGAGCGGGACCAGCGGATGTGACAGTAGCGCAGGCTGCTCTGGGAGGGACCGCCCCCTCCCGGCCACCGCCAATCCGCTCTCCGCTTGCAACGTGACTGACGCCCATCCCAGCCAATCATGCCCCCTCTCCCACCGCATAGACCCCACCTCTTATTTCCGTTGGTCGAATAACCTGTCAATCGTCCGAGCCGTCCCGCCTCTTTCCGGCGGGGGAAATGCTAGGTAGGAAGGGTGGAGGGGGAGATAAGAAAGGGAAAGAAGCCAATGAGACGCTAGAGAAGGGTGGATTGACAGGTAGGCGGACCAATCGTCGCGCTCCTTCCTGCCGCCGCGCCCTCCCTCACGGGCGGCGGGGCAGAGGGGGCGCTCCTCCCGCACCTTCCCCGTTGGTCTATCCCACTCCGGGCCGGGCGGGCTGGGTTGAGTGAGCGGCTCGGACCATTGCTCGCGGCGGGCGGG
>WEIT01005703.1:356776-370225 GCA_013389985.1 Dryoscopus gambensis
CCCGGCGGGCCTCCCTCCCTGCCACCTGCCCCGGCGGCTTTTCCGCAGCGGGGCTGTTCCGCAGCGCCGCCGCTTCCTCCTCCTCTTTCTCCTCCNCGGGGCACCGGGCACGTCCGGCCTGTGGTGGAGCTTTGTGGAGCCCCGCGGGGCCGCGCCCGAGCCCCGGGGGCTGCGCGGAGCACAATGGCTGGGAGCGGGTCCCGNTAATCCACTTGAAAAAGGGGATTCCTGTACTGGTGGGGCTGGGGGAAGGAACTGGCCCAGCCTGGAGTACAGGGAAGGGCTGGAGGGGTTTGCTGTGAGAGCTGTTGCCGCCTGGGAAAAATCCCTGTAAAACAGGCAAAAAGCAGGAAGAGTGCTTTTCCCACCTATCTGCTATAATAACATACACATGCATGTTTCTGGAGGGCTTCTCTCTGCGCTGTGCAACTAATTACTGTTTTTCCCTAGAATCAACTAATTTTTACTTCAAAGTGACTTGGCAGATTTCTGTCAGTCGTCGCATTGGTGACTGAGGAGGGGAAGGCAGCAGCTACACGGAGCAAAACTTGGGGTTTGGGACAGCACGGATTGTGTTTTTGTTGGAACAACCCATTGAAAACTTTCTGATCCTGGTGCTTTGCATTAAGCTGCTCAGCTTATTACTCGTAATAGAACTAGAGCGTGAAGGATGGACTTAAAGGGTGAGGTGCTGAACAATTTTTCTGTGTTCGTGTCACATTCTCAGGAAAATCCGATTTCCCGATTCTTTTACCTAAAGAGGAAAAAATGGAATCTGAGAAGTATGTTTTAAATGGATTTAATTACTTTATAGCCCTGCAAAGTATAGCTAGACTTGTCTTCAATATCTTTACAATTCCCTACAGGTCAATATTATGAAGTATATTAGTCAAAATCTGAGTTTATTTAGTCTGTAGCATGTTAAAATACAAATTGGGATATAGTAGATAGTGCTTTCAGCTTAAATGGAGAAAAAATTATGTGCTGTGGAAGAAAAAAAATGACAAGTGAGGTATGAAGATGTCTCAGATAAATATAAAGGAAGTGCTGTGTGAAAGAAGGAAAATAAAATTTCATTAGCAAAATTACCTTTTTCTAAATATGGAGCATCCTTAGTAACCTGCATACCTCTTGTGTGCTGCAGCAGCTTTTTCCTTCCGAAATCTAGTGTAGGGACGTGCTCATCACTGCTTGAGAAAACAGCTGGAAATACATAATATACCATTGTAATCAATCTGTTCTCACTTCCTCTTTGCACAGCCAGGCTCATAAAGCAGAACAGGATTGTTTCAAAATTATCTGTCAGCTCAGGGAGAACACCAGTTTTCCTAATACATGCTCAAAATGCTTTCCCCCCTCCTGCTTTTTTTTAAAGCAGGTTGCCAGTATGCAAACAGTTGGGTTTCTGAATCTGGCCCACCTGAAGTATGTGGGTGTACATGATCACATATAGGGGAACATTTTGGGTAGCTAAATTGGGATTCAATTCCCTGTCTATGTTGATAAGGATTGAAGAAAGTCTATAAATTACAGTTATGGTACTTTACCCCTCCTGTATATGGACATGAGACCTTCTTCCCTGGAATTTTAATTCTCTGAAATTCCCTGTCAGTTTTACATGCAAAATTAGAAAAATGATATTTTCTCTTTGGTGGCATATTTATAGTCTAATAACTAGAAAAAATTACCTAGGTAGTCCATATAACTGGAAAACAATCCTTTGTCCTTTAATAGTTTACATACACATATATTATGCATATGTGTATCTATATTCTAGGAGCAAGCTTCAACTGCTTAAAAGCACCTATTTATTAGTGAAGATTCTTCTTAATCCTAATTATCAAAATGATGAGGCTAAATTAAAGGTTTATTAGCAAGTGATAGTCTTTTTATTTCATGATCAAGGACAGTCACATTCTATATTATCACAGGAAACATTCCATATATATAATTGATCTTTATGGAAGGCACTGGGCAATTTAACTGCTGGTCAGATGAACGTAGCTGTAAAAATGCCTGGCTGTTGGTGAGAGCCTGATGTAAATGGTTCTGGTTCTAGAATGGTAACTGCTATCCCTCCTAAGCCTGTCTTAAAAATCCAGGGAGCAGTGGGAACTGCAGGGGGCAGAAAGGGTCCGTTCTCCTGCAGTACCTACCCTGCGTTCTGCCTTGGCAGACCATTTTAGTGCTGTGCTATTCGGTTTTAATACGCACCTTTTCTGTGAATAAGCTTTTACGAGCTCCAGCTCGCGGTTCAGTTTGCTTTACAGCCCGTGCTTCGAGCAGAATGGCTCTAAAGCCTGGTTTACAGTGGGAAAGCTGTCTCCTGAACGTGTATTTCAATCCTCAGTCAGCACCAAGAGGTAATTATGTATGTATCTTTGTAGGCACTGGGATTCTGGTGAAGATTTTAGGAGTATGTTTGCTCCCCAAGCGTTGGCTACGCTAGGATTTGAGCTGTCATCACGGTGCATTGTTGTATCCACACGGAGGAGCGAGGCTGCGACTTGCCTCATCTCGCTGCATCTTGGCCAAACTCAAGTGCAGCACTCGTACAAGCTGTTCCAGGCACAGGGTTTGCTGTGGTGTAATTGTGTTGCTGGTGGTGAAGCCTGAGCAAAGACAAAACTGTCACGGTCGAGAGTGGAACAGAAGAGGGAGAGGGAGAAATCCGAACACTGACTCTTGAAACTGTAGTTATTGCGATTAAAAACTGGAGCTAGGTTTTAGGGGTCAAGCTGTGTGTAAAGTGACCCAGAATTAGGGTGGACTGTCTCATTGTTGGGACTTTGACTTGTAACTCTTGATTTTTAATTTGCCATAGTTAGAGTCTGTTTAATAACCTGATGGCAAAGCTCATGTTCCTGTAGGTCATGGACTTCACCTTGAATATTTTGATGTGAAAATTACCTCACACTTAATTAAGTAACACTCTAGAAGAGGTCCTTTAATTTGTCACCACTACTCCCCATTCAGGAATTACGGAGCAGACAGAGGATGCTGAAAAGGCTTGTGTGAGACCTTCGTGTCAGCTTTTTCCATTTTTTCTGTAGGGTCACACTTGAAACACTTGGCTTATTCCTTCTGAATTACAGATGAGAAAAATCTGTTTTGCAGTGCTGAATGTAGCTTTTGTCCCCATCAGTGAGCAATTACACATGTAGATGCATCTTTGTGTCCAGGAGTTGGTAAGTAATGGTTTCAGTGCTGGAAGGGCAACTGAATTTATGATTAAATTCCCTCTTCCTGGACTATACGCCTTGGAGGAAAACTGTCTCATTCTGAATGGCTCTTACTATCACTGCCCTGAAAAGGCTCTGGATGATAAAAGTAAACTCGTCATTGTGACCACAGTCGTGATATGCACAAGGTTCTGTGTGGAATTTCAGAATGTTTGTTCAGTGCTTCAGCCAGTAGATCAAAGAATAATTGCCTGTCAGGGGCTGTGCACTCTCACTGACAGTGGCTGCGTTCTGGCATATTTCTGCCTGTTTGAGAGCTTCTCTTGTTTTTCCCATTATTCTCTCTTATCACGGGTCCTGCAGACCGATTGATCCTTTCAGATATGAAGAAACATTTCCTTTTATAGGTGATGACTTTTCGTCAGGTATCATTCTCCCCGTGAACTTTTGACTTCAATGTGTGGTTCCTTGTAATATTTTGACAGATAATCAATTCTTAGATACTTAAACCTGAAATGACTTTGGTTCATTTCCTAACTTGCAAAGTAGAAAAAGCTTAAAATAACTTAGCAAATAAGTGCTGTGTCATATTTTCAGTAGCAACTATTGTGGTTCACAGTCTAAATCAGTGTGTCACATTCTTGCTAAAGTGCTCTTGCAGTCTTCAGAGTGAGCTACTGGTGGAGCTTCTCATCTCGTGCCTGCTGAGGCATGTTTGCTCTCCAGGGGCCTTGCCCCATGTACCTGTCCAGGACCAGGGAGGTGTTGCTGAGATGATTTGCTTCATACGGTAACAGATGGGCCAGGAACCTCACCAGGCTGTGCCACCTTCGCAGGCTCGGTGTTTGGATTGCTGAAATTAATAAGGAGATCTTAGCTTGTTTTTCTTTAACGTTTTTAGCATGTACACCAAACTTCTGGATTACAAATCCTGTGGAACATTTGAAAGAGGAGTCCAGGATTCAAGAAGCATGTCTCTTTTTCAGCTGCGTACTCTGCTTTGGCTGCCTAAGTGAACTGTGTGATTGACTCAGGAAGGATGTTCTTCTTTGCCGTGTGCTGCGGGAACTGCCTTCTCCCTGAAAGCCCACGAGACGTGTCAAAAAGTCAGCTGCAAGCTTCATTGTTCAGGAGGTCTCCAGTTTCATACCTAAGCAATCTTCCTTAGGTCTTGAACCTCTAAGGATTAAAAAGTTCCTTAGACCTGCTGAAGGTAATGTTCTCTTTCCTCTTGGTGTGAAAACATGACCTTTGGTATGAGAGATACCCAGACATAAGATTTTAGCTTCGTACGCAGCGGAGCCTTGCATATGTGGGACGCACCAGATTGAGAATGCTCCACTGAGCTCGTGCCTCTGCTACTGAAGAACATAATATGAGACCTTCTTCTTCCTAGTGGTGCTAATCCCTATTTTGTATCCTGTACCTTTTTTTTTTTAATATCACTTGTTGGTTTCTGGGCCAAAGGTTAGGAATTAGTCTTGTGCCGTGAACTTGAAGGTGGTGAGTAGCAATTCTTGAGCTGTGGGATCTGAACCATGAGGACTTCTCTATTTTTTTTTTAACATGGATGGGAGAGACGATAAATAGCAGTTTCCTCCCTACTTGTGTTTGTTCCCTGTTGTACAGCAAGAAGATGCATCTGCACAAGCTAATGAAGAAAAAAGGGATATGTTGGACAAGAAGGCTTTTTTTCTGTAGTCTTATCAGCAGTCAGGGTTTGCTCATAGCCAAGCTGTTTGTCAGAGTAGTTGTAGCATATCTTTAATTTTGTCTGCAGTCAACGATTTTATTTGCTTAATGCTGAAAGCTTTTAAACTGAAATGACAGCAAGTAGAGTGAAGGTGAGCAGGGTGGAATGGCTTTGTTTGATTTACTGGACTATCTGTTGAGCTTTATTTTAAGCCATCAGAGCTTTAAACCCCAAACAAAGGTTAGCCGATAGCCTCATTTTTGTTTCAAACCTTAATCTGTAGCCTTAAGGTGAAACCAGAGCTGCAAATTGCTTGCAAACCTTCTACTCTGCTCCTTTCATTTGAAGATTTTGTATTTTATAACTGGTGTAACAGATCTACAGGCAAATGTTACTGACTGATAGTAGAAGTTTTCTGCTTGTAAATTGCTGAGTCCCCTTCTTCTGTGTTACTGGCACTTGAGTTGAGCCAAAAAAAGTGTTTTCCTTTGGGATGTACTCTGGGGATTCCGCTTCCTAACAAACGCTCTTGCAACTGTTAGTTTGATTCCTAGTGGTGGCTGATTTGTTTTAAACCAGAGAAGGATTAACTCAGTTTAAAACCTTGTGTTTCCCACATTAAACCAAGCACCCACAGTTTTTCCTGTTCACGTGCAGATCTATGAACTCTTATGAACTATGAATTCTTACTAAGAAGCTATGGTTTCTTTTTGCCTTTTTCCTGGTAGATACAGGGCTTTCTTTTTTACTTTTATCAGCCACACCTTTCCTTTTCACTTGACTGACAGCTATTTTAAAACGGTGAGTTTGGGTTTAATACTTATATTCCCATGGTTCTCTGAGTATTTGTAACGTTTCTGTAGCCTGCAGCAGCATCATCCAAGGTGAGGAGATACACATGTCCTCTTATTAAACGTCAGGTATCGTGGCATCAGGAGAAAGGCAGTCTGAAGGTGACCCATACACATTTCACTGGCCTGTTCAAAACATTATTTAAAAAAAAAAAAAATTTCCCCACCATGCAAAGAGCCATTGTTAGAACCTTTCTAGATTTGGACAGAAAGAGCTGCCTAGAGCCCCTGTCTCCAGTCTCTTGTTAACCTATGGACAGTGGAGCAAGTGAGTGAAATGCTATAATGACATTACAGTTTATTCCGTTATCCTGGACTGTGTTGTCAGCAAGCAGTGTTGGAGCGTAGGGAGAGCCATATGTTATCTGAGAGGCCTGAATTGGGAGCCTTTCCTTAGCAGAAACAGTTCTAGAAGCTGATAGATCTGTTCTGACTGGATGAGAGCTCTGTCTTGGTAGTTGTATTCTCTTACATATTGATTTGGCAGTCCTTTATGTACACTCGGCTTAATTCAAGCTAAGAACTTTGCTGCATTAGCTGGTAATAGAATCAATGTTGTAAAGAGTTACTCCTTGCAAAATTAACCTGCATTGTTTGCTTCAAACCACGTTTTTTTCCAGGGAGTGGGACCACATAATGCAATTGGCAGAGCAGCTCCAGAATGATCTGTGGTTTACTTTGGTGCTGGAGCAGCTGCCATGGTGCCGATCCCTCATTTAAAAGAAAGAATCATTTTATCCATCTCAAGACCTATTTGAGGATCTGTAAAGTGAACTGTTACCAGACACCAGTTGACTCTCAAAGTAACCTGAGATTCACTTTATCAGTTGATAACTGATTAGCTGCAAGCAGTCTGTCCTGTCGCATTCTTTTGTGTGTTGAATACTCTACTTTAGATTTTCCATTTCTCTACTTAAGTAGAATGTTATTTAAGGTTTGGTTTTATTTTTCTTAAAACCTTGCAGTTGTATGGAACACTAATGTAAAACTTAATTTTTTTTTTTTGCCTGTCTCTGCTACTTTTCCAAGTTGGTAAAGAGAACTTTTCCCCCTCCTCTCATTCTTCCTTTCCTGTGTTTAATGGAGCTTGAAATTAACGTGGCTCTTCTTGTCTACCTCTTGCATAGTATCACTGGTGATGTCAGCATATCCCTGGTGGGAAATATTTCTGTGAAGACCTACAGTGCACAAAATTTGTCATTGAATTAAAAAATTGGGTATTAGACAAGGTGAAACTTGGGGGAAAAAGAGAAAAAAGTGGATGTTGATAGCCAGAGTTGATTTCAACACTACCTAAAATGCAGTGTCTTTTTAGTGTAAACATTGAGGCTAGTGCAAGTTTTCATATCCTGACATAAATTCTGACATTAAATATGACAAATATATTAAATATCCACATATGCAGAGTAGTGGTGAGAAGCAGCTCACTAACTTAGTGGTTAGTCTGAAGACAGAACTGGGATTTGACTGAACTTAAATGGTCTTGTCCTTATACTGTGCTGGTTTTGCCATGGGACAGTTGGTTTGAACACAGAGCTGAGCTCTTCTGCACGTATATGTAAGATGGGAAAATATGACTATTCATACATTCAGTGAGTTGTGTTTGTGTGGAATTGAGGTAGAGATTATTAATCTACATTTCATTCAAGAGATCATTGGAATAGCTCTTCTTTGTCATTAGTATCTTCATCTGGAGTTCTGTGTTGCAGCTCTTCCCTAGTACATTAAACCAAGTTTTCATCCATGTATTAATCCATAGTTTAAAAAGTAGTATATTCAAAAATCACCTAGTTATTTGTCCCTTTATTTTTCTTAAACACATAGAAGAGCCTGCATTGTTTGAATGTAGTTTAGTGGTGGGGATGATGGAGTATCAAACACCCGTGTGGCACCCAGTTCCATTTGCCTCGCTTGTCACTCAGAAGTTCATGCATCCAAGTATCCCCTTTTAAATAGGGTTTGGCTTTGGATTCATCTTACTGAATTGACTGCCAGGCCTTTTATATGTATGTTTTGCTTCTGTTTTTAAAGGGCTTTTGTTTTTGCATCAAGTGCAGACTTGAATTACTTCAGTGTTTATCAGCACAAGGAGAGAAAGCAGCAGTTTATAAGCTTTATTTTTGCCTACCTCCCCCTTGCCAACTTCTATTCAAGAAGTATCTTTCCCTCCTTGTGTCTTTGTACAACCTGATGTTATTTCACAAAGTTTGTGTAATTACAATTTGTGCTTCTGTCCTCTGCAGCCAGCCTTGTTACTGCATTGCAAGTCAGATTTTGAGGGACCTCGTCTACAATGTACTTGGTAAATAAAGATGAGATTTATTGCACAGCAGATGTATAACGGCTCAGTAAGTGCAGACAGCTGAGATAGCTGATGGATTTCAGTACCTCGTTTGTGGTAGGTGAGCTTTTGTGACCCTCTGCCCTCCAGGGACAAATGCAAAATTTGTCTTAAGGTTCTATGTTTTTCTTTGCTGTGCTTCTTTACTTTCATATTACTGCCCAGTTTTGCTGTTGACTGGATCTCTGTCCTGTTGGCAGCTGGTGACCAGAGTGAAACTCATTCACATTGGCTTTTGTGCACTGCTGACTTCTGCCGTGCTCTCTCAGCAAGCATCCCCTCCCGAGAGCTTATTGCTGGATGTTTATCTGCTTGATGAACATTCAGTTCTTCATTCATGACTACATTTTGTGTTTTTGGTTGCGGGATGATCTTGATGTGGAGAACAGGATGAGAAATGCCACGCAAATAGTTCCAAGAGTTCCTGCAGTTCTGTGCCTAAAGAGGAACAAGACTCTCCTCTGTCATGATGAGGCTGTTCCCTAAGGAAATTTATCTTATACTGTGTTCAGCATAACTTTATCTTACTGCCCTTCATGATGTATTTCCTTGTCACATAGTAGTTCTGCTACTTAGAACGTTTCTTGACAGGCAAGTTCCAGAGTTGCCCCAATAAACTAAATTTCTTTTCTGCATCTCTTTGTAATAATTATGTCCTTATTACAAGGCTTCAGGGAGTAAGAGATGTTTTCTTTGTCCATCTTAGGCTGTGTACTACAAAAATCTGACTGTAGAAAAACAGAACTCCAATTCTGCAGTAACCTGAAGAATTACTTTATTACAGCAATTCTTTATAAAGCAAGCAATTTAACCCTGTAAGCACGTTATATCTGTATGTTGAAACTGTCAGAGAAGTTGTTTTATGCAGTGGTGAAAAGGATGTTAAGGAGAAGGTGAGTTAGCAAATCTGACAAGTTTTAAGAGCTTAAATTGAAATTAGGAAACTAGTTATAGATATGGATTCTGGTGAGACACAAGTACATGATGGAATTTGTAAATGGTTTGAGTGAGAAGAGTGCCACTGAGGTAAAGGACAGGTAATATTTGATTTACCAGAGAAAAGCAAGAGATGTGAAATTTGGACCTTTCTGTGCATTATCATGGAGATTGGTGAGGAGGAACATGAACATATCCAACTCTTCAGCTGTGGGTGTACAAGTGTCTTACCTTAACAGTGTAAGGAATTACCAGCTCTGGGCTGCACATTCTTGCTGTTGTACCATTGCTGTGTCATGTTTGTGTGATTGTGCCATGAACCAGAAAGAACAGATAGAGATGAAAATGATTTTTTCCCGCCTCTTACTGATATTTCACCAACCTGAGTAGTGACACTGGGAGGCTGCATGGGGCAGCTCCTGTAACTGCAGCTGTGCTCTGGACTGTGCCAGTGACAGATCGTGTGTGAGTGTTGTCCTACTGGGGGCTTCTTCTGGAAAGAGTCTAATACTGATTTTATCCAAAAGGTTCTGTGAAGGAACCTCTGTCAGTGCTGCAGTGGTGTCCTTGTACGGGCTGTTCTCACAGGTGATGCACTGGCGTGTGCTGAGCCTGATATGTGAAACTTGTCTTATGTCTGCAATTGTTGGAACTTACTCCTGTATGCAAATAACTTATCCCAGTTTCCTTGTGAAAAATAAATGAATCAGGGAGTGTAGAATGCCTGTAATCTGTGACCAGCTATTCAGCAAACCCACTTTTCATATTATGTTTAATTTAATGAAATGAATAGTGTTTTTCCAAGTAATCAAGTTACGAGCCACTTGTGTCCCTCTTTAAATAGGCCCGTCTCTAAGTTAAGATTTCTGTCTTTTATAATCGAACTCTAGTAAGCTGATGTAACATTTTTTTGTTGGTTTAAAGCATGTGGCCATGGAGGCATGTACCTAGATCATGCTCCTGCTGCATGCAGTTGAGGATGATGGGCTAATGGGACTGTAAATGATCTCTTTATGGTGCTGGTTTTCCTCTGGCCTCCTCCCTTGTGCAGCGTAGAGCAGCCCCAAGGCTGTTCCGAGCGGTGCCAGCTGGCTGGAGCCCTGCGGGGCCGCTGTGCCAGATGGAGACAGCAGCGCTCCAGTGAAAGCCGAACGTGCTTCCCGGGGTCGTGGAGAGGTGCAGCCTCTGCAACCCCGCCGGGGATCCCTGGGCAAGGGCTGTCCTGGGACTCCGTAACTCCTGTCCTGGTGCAGCCCTGGGAAGGACTGGGCTAGGGCATCTGTTGGGTTGGTTTTTGGAGTAGATTCATAATATGATATTCAGCTATTAAACATTTTCAGTGTGTTAGCATCTCCTTTTTCCTAGTTGATGCTTCTGTACTGTGTCTGTGAAATGTTCAATTCCATAGCATGTACAGCTGCTCAGTATTGAGACAGATTTTTTTCAATTTGATTAAGTGTGGTGGTTCCTGATATGTTGTCCTGGTTTTTTTCTGACTACCAAAAGATGCTATTATCCGTAAGATACTCAGAATAGAAAAAGCTTGTTAATGCTGATATTCTTAGTTTTTTCATTAAAATGAAACAAAACACCAAACCCTTCATTCTACTGTCTGAAATGACAGCTTCAGATCTGCTCAAAAATAAAAGGTGAAGTTTTAATCCCTTCATTTGCCTACTTGACTTTATAGTTTTTACTGAAAAAAATCTACTTCTTAGAATACTATTGAAATCAGTTGTTGGTGTTACTGCACTACTGTGGCTTGTTTGGTATTCCAGAACAAGCTTAGTCAGAGTAGAATAACCTCATCTGCACAAGATGTACCCCACAAAACCCACGTGTTTGAATATTCCCATCTTGTGGAGATGAGGACCGTAAATGGGTGAAACTCTTCAAAGAATTGAATTCCCTGGTGGCTGCTCAAACAGACATTTGTTTTGTGGAGGAGCTGATAGACACCAGCTTACCCAGTGTTTCTTCACTCTCTTGACCCAGAAGGCTTTGTTCTTATTGACCCACTAATGCAGCTCACAGTTCTAATCCAGCAGCCCAAAATAGCTGCCAAGCCTGGATTTTACTGTTGTGGCATTTGCTGCACAGGTAGTTGGTATAACCCAACATGCAGAATTGCAGCTGAAAAACCCACTGAGCTGAGGCACATGAGACTATTTTGGGTAGATACTTCAAGTGTCTGATCTAAATAAGGTAATAAACTGAACTTGATAGTATGTACAAAGGACTTATTGGAAGAACAATGTATTTTGAGACAACACTCCTTGTCAGTCTCCAGAACTGTTGGATATGAGTGGGAATAGGCAAGGAAGGATGTGCCTCGCAGCTCCCTTGCCCTAATGATTGTGCTGGAGGAGTGAACTACAAGGAGAACGGACCACAGAAAGTGGTAGTTACTATATTCCAGCCTAAATAGTATTTATCTCTGCTCTTGAAGAGAGAATGATGGTGTTTTTGTGATCTCTTAGGACATGACAGAGGTTTTGGAGTCATCTTTTAGTCTTGTACTAGCAAGGCAAGTGATTTAAGGCTGAGTGTATCATGAAAGATACACCAGCTTGAAGTAATGAAGCAGTGGGAAAAAATGTATGGTGAGAAATAATTTAAAGGCTTTCCCTGATTTCTTTACAAAGTAGATTTTTTCAAAGTGACCTTCAGTTACAGGAACTGTTTCTACTCAGTGTGTGCTCCCCTTTGCTGCACAATATTTTTGCTACCTTTTTACTTTGAGAAGTTTCAAATCTCAGGGAATTAGAGGCAATTTGCTAGCAAGGTAGTAAATGACTTGTAATAGCTTCCTTACAAAATTCTAAACACATACTGTTCTCTTAATTCTCTCTTTTGCAGGTGTGTTATATCTACTTACAGATACCTGAAATAAAGCTTTTCAAGAAAATTGTGAAATTTTCCTATTGTCATGCAGAAAGCTGTTCTATATAAACCCTTGCTGAGTGTGATGCCTGCAAGACTTCCTGTCACTTTAAATACTCTAACATCCAGCTATTACTAATAGTTAGTGAATTAGTTTCCTTTCAAGACACAAATCCTTTTGTTCTGCTCTTCCTCAGTGCTGAATCCCTTAACCTCACCAATTCATATGTTTCAACTCATACTGCTTAACTTCTTAAAGTATTTCCTTTGAGTTAAGGTCTTGAAAGTAGAACACATAATATGTGAAATCAACTCTTAACAGCATTAATGTGCTTTTTTTCTGGTTCATGAAGCAAAGTAAAGTTACATTAGAATTGAAGTTGATGATTGGTGGAATCTCCAAACTGTTTATTGAAAAAAATTTAGCAAACCAGATCAAAGAGCAGAAGTCATGCTTTATAGTCCTGTCAATTCTACAGAGCAAAAGAAGGTCTAAGTATGGTGAGTGTTCAAACAGGAAGGAGGTTCCACCATGTCTTCTTCAGCTTTGTCCTTCACTTCCCTCTGTACTTTTTGGTTTAAGAGCTTGTGGTAAGGAGCTTTGTTTCCAAGTTTCTTCTCTGTGGTCAGTTAGCTGGAAAAGTGGAATGGATGACCAGGAATCTACTTATTAGCAGAGATGTTTTTTGATGTAATTTCCTCTCTGACCTTCCAGTGAGGCCAAAGCTGGTTTTGAACCTGCCCTTAACTCACAAGTAATGGCGTGTTCTGCTGCAGAGCACACAAGATCTGACAAAGTCTGTAACTCGCCATGAGTAATGTCCTGAGCTGGGCTCGGTGAGCACACCAAGCTTTCAGAATCACTTATTTCATATCAGCTTGGTTTGACTGGATACATCAATGTTTTTGTGTTAAGCAGGAGGAGTCTGGTGCGTTGTTTCCCAAGTTTTGTTCTGTATCTGCTCTTCGGAGCACATCCTCTACGACAGACAGGACCTTGTTTTCAATGGCTCCTTGTTTCTTTATTCTTTTTTCTTCCATACCATGAGTTTTCCTTCGTGTTCCTACTTCTCTGGCTGTACACTGCCTTTTTCCCTAGAAATTATCTGTTTGTTTACAGTTCAGACAAATGTCTACATTTCTGTGCTCTTAATTTCTTAATGTGAGCCCACCCTTTCGAGCCTAAGCATGGAGCACTACTCCTGACACAGAGTCTGAGCAGACTGTTCCTCATGCCAAGGTTGTAAGTGTTAATCTTGCTGCAGACTGGGGTGATAATTCATTGCTGTCACAGCAACACATGCTGAAAGTTGCTTCTTGCCAGATTTGTTGGCTATATGCTACACTAGAGAAAATTATTTCAAGAGTCTTATTGCATAGCCAGATGCTGCAGAACTCGTGCAATCAACCTCCCCTCCCCCCTTTTTATGGCTGTTCTGACTTCAGGGAGGAAAAACTATTATACACTGAAACACATTCCTGTGTAACACTAGTAGAGAGGTGGATGATTCTGATTGTGGTTAATTTTTCTGGTTTTTCTTGCAGGGAAGTTCTGGTTTGTGT
>WEIT01005703.1:377866-401494 GCA_013389985.1 Dryoscopus gambensis
GAAAAATCTGTTGTTGATATTATGAAATAGACTTTGACTGTAATTAACAGCCTGGGAGTTTTTCTGCTTGCTTTTCTTACCCTGGTGTTGCGAAAGCTTGCTGTCCTGCTGGGATTTCCTTTTGGAATGCAGAGGTGTGTTCTAGCTGAAAGCATGTGCTTTGCCTAATAAGCTTTCCTAGCCACTGAGCCCAGCTGGCTGCTGCAGTCTGCGTTTGTTTTGTCTTAACTAATTTTTATATCCAAGCTTTAAATGAAACTAACACTTTTTACATTAAATGACAAACCAAGCACAATGTCCATAAATGAAACCCAACACTATAATCTACTAATTTTTGCTTTCAATGGGCAGCATTATGAAACCAAGCAGCCTACTAAAAAGGAAGATGTGGAAATAATACTGGTGGAAGGGATCAGCCTTTGTTGGAGGGAACGTCTATGTTGAGTTAAGGGTTTAGCACTTCCTCTCATAAATACAGAAGATGAGTGAAGAGAGCGGGGCCTGGCTGGTCAGGACAAAATGTTCTTGTCAAATCTTGATATCTTTTGCTGTAGGTGATGATGAATGTCATCAGCATGTAGCACGTTGCTGGAGTCTCCTGATGGGTTAATTTTCAGGGTTGCTGCAGTCTTGCAGCTACCTTGAGTTGATAAAAAGTGCTCAAACTCTCTGAAATTCAGCCAAATCTTTCCAATTTGATCCAAATTATGAATGAACAGAATGAATGTTAGAAGGTGAAGCATGAAATAGAAAGTGTGTTTCAAAATACTCATGCATCATTTTTTACAAGTCTACGACAGTGACAGTGGAATTGTTGTACAAGTTTGTTCTCCATGAATTTGTGGCAGATAACGTTTTTGTTCTGACTTTGTGCTGAATAGGAACATTTTTCATATGGTACTAGTCAAATATACAAAGCTCTGGCCAGTTCCTTCTTGGCTGTTAGTTTCAGTGGAGCTTTTTTAATAAGATGCAGCAGGTGCTTGGAAATTAAATAAAAAAGAAATCCAGACCCATAACAATAATAATAAAACCACCACCAACAAAATATCTCTGTAACCTTGTTTGTATATTTATTCTCACAGAAATAAGGGCAGATTTTTTTCTTCTAGTGAATTCACATAGCTCAAAGCTGCTGTGAGTAGGAACTTCCCTTTGCTGTGAGGGTGAGTGGCATCTGACCTGCACACAAATGTTCTCCTGGTCCTTGTAGGCAGCTGTGTGAGCCGGGTCAGGGTGAAGGTTTGAATCTCTTTGCTGGTTCTTTTTGCTGCTTTTTTGAAGAATTGCATTGCAGTGAAGCTCTAGCCCTTTTTTCCTCTTTACACAAATGTCGGCAGACAGATTTAGGGCCTGGATGTCAACCCCATTCACTTACAGGTTTGCCTCATGTTTATTAAACTGTGACTGATCAGAATCTTGGTAAGTTTTTTGGAGTCAAAATCACTGATGATGACACCTGAAAAAGACCCAGATAATTGCATCTGCACCGTTAAAAAAGGGTTAGGTTTTTCATGTGAGTTAAAAAAATAACAAACACTTTTCTTTTTCTGAATAGCACTCCTTTTAGTAATTTACAGGAGAGACTATGCAAAATACCAGGATGAATTTCTCTGTGCTCCATTTAAAAAAATCTCAGTTCAGAAATTTGTCTGTTGAGGTCGCCTGAACTAAGCAGTGACACTAATACATAACTAATCTATTAATGGCCTACAGGCAGCTGTGAGAAGGAAATATATAGATTTTTATTTAATACTCATGATTGGTACATTAAGAAAACAAACAAACCAAGTGTTGTTGAGTGTTCGGATATTGCTGGGAAAAAAAATCTGAAGATCTCTTCAGATGTAGTCAACAACGAACAAACTGCAGTAAGGAGAAGGTCCAGAACTGCTTCTGTGAGATTGTCATCCTATACTCCTGATAAACCTGAAAGCTTGTTAAAATAGGTAACAACCAAGTGGTGTCTTTAACAGTCCTGATATCGGTGGGGCACACTGGATGGCATTTTTGTTGCTTCTTGGTTCCATATATGTGATCCCAAATTTCTCTGTGTTGGAAGCACCCCTTCCCTGAGCCCTCCTTAACTCCAGAATTCCCTGTGCCCTGATCTTGAGAGGCAGGCATGGTTTATCAGCACCTCCCTTCCAATTCATTCCTTTGGGAGGAGGGTAAAAGGCACATATTTTTTGAAACAAGTTAATGTTCTAAATACATCACAAAGTGTTAGAACATGGTTGGCTGTACATTCTATGGAAAAAGACAGAAGCTCTTTGCTAAGAATCTGTCGCCCACCTTCCTACATACTTTGTGATTAATGTTTATTATATTATTGTGGGACTGCAGCAATTTGCAAACTCTTTAAATGGCTAAAGGAATAAATCTCTGTCATGAGAATGCTTATTTCCCAGCTGTTTTTCTGAAGATGCTTTCATTCATCTTACCAGTTTTAATGTGAGAAATCTAAGCTCCTTTTCTCTTCCAGAACATATTTTATGTTCATATTGCTTTAACAATGTTTTTTCTATGCTGACCTGCCTGTCTGTAGAGTTGAGAATATCCATCTGTCTAAATCTTATCCTTTAAAGGGTGAATAGCAATTCTCACCACCTCTGTCTTATCTCCATAACTTTAGGCTTGTGAATTTGCATAAAAGTTATGTAGTGAATGAAAGACCTCTTATTTAGCTTTAGTAACATGAATTATTAATTTGTTTTGTATTGAGGCATGAGGAAACAGTAAGCTTCAGCTTACTGGATATCAAACATGTTCTGTGCAAGCACATTGAAAATTTGCTTTCATTCTCTGGCTGTTCCTCAGCAGTAACCTGCAGGTTGGCTTGGATTATTCCTGAACATAAATACATTCTCAGATGCTGACTTCTTAAAATAATAAGTGGAACTAGACAAGAAGAATTTCTAGTTTGTCTATTATAATTCCGTTTTCATTGAATCATAGAGTAATGGAATGGTTTGGGTTGGAAGGGACCTTAAGGATCATCCAGAGTGCCCCCTGTGGTTGGGGACACTTTCCACTGGACCAGGCAGCTCCAAGCCCTGTCCAGCCTGGCCTTGAACACTTCCAGGGATGGGGCAGCCACAGCTGCTTTGGGCAACCTGTTGGGAAGTTTCCTGTTTCATGCAGTGAAGGCACTGTTGTGTGAGACCCTGTAAATGTTCTGTCTTAATTTCTCAAAAAAACTTGCTGTGTAATTTTGGAGGGTGCACTTGTTCCATGATGGAGACTTCAGCGTGTGTGGGTTAATGGTCTTTTCTGTGTCACTACATTTTTCTGGCATATTTTAAGGGGAAATACTCTTCTTGGGAATGGTTTGTGGTGCTTCGGGCAGATCACTCTTCAAAAGAACCAGCAAATATACTGTATAGCTCTTGTAAAAACCCAAAGGGAAGTTTATTTTATTTTTTTGTAATGGTTTTTCTTGTAGGCCCTGTGAGGGGACTAGAATTTGTCTAAGGAGGTGCTGAAGAAAGTTTGTTTTTATGACCAGAAGAGAGTTTGGCTGGTTTTCCTTGTTTTATTATCTCATTGAAACCCACAGTTATCAGAGCAGTTGGAAGCAGTGGGGTTAATTTCTGTACTTGCTTTGCTACAGTGAATATAAAAATGTCGTATATAAGAACTCACAAATCAACAGTGGATGTGCCCTATTCAGTGTGGCACTGGGGTTTTTTAAATCATAGAATGACTTGGGTTGGACGGGACCTTAAAGATCAAACGGTCACTAATAGATGCCCTCTGTCATTCTGCTGCTGCTCATTTTCTGCTGATTGTCTTTTTGCTGTATTTGTCCCACAAATAAGTCACACCATGGAGAATCTGTGCGGTAGCATCATCCCATCCATCTTTCCTACCAGCAGAATTGCTTTGACTTTGATCTGGACTAATTAAGTGCCTGTATTTTTATGGCTATCTTAGAGTAGTTAAAGAAAAGATAGCTGAAATATGTGTGCTTTTCCAAATGAGCCTGTAGGAGTTGTTAGGGCTTTGATCCTATGTATCCTGAAGTTTCTTTTTTTCTTTCCTTTCTGAAGGATGCTATCTAGAGTATTTCCGTCGAAGTACTGTGGCAAACTTCCCAAGAGCATTCCTGTTTTCATAGGAAGAATCCCATTTCTTAGTTTTACACAGGGCAAAATGTAATCTCTGCAGCCTGGGCAGGGTTTAATAAGACTCTGCATAGCATCAGGCGGGTTTGGCTGTTTAGCTTATTCCTTGAATTGCTTCCCCAGTCACGTGCCCACAGAAGAGATCGATACGTTACCTAATGGGACATTTAAAAACATTTCCACGACTTGCTGACACGGGGGAATGCTGAGGTAAAGGAATAGATTTTGCTCTTGATCTGAGCATACACTACTGCGGTCTTGGCAAGCCCCTTGTTCTCATGTGGAATTTGCTGCTGCAGTGGTGCATTGCAGGAAATAGATAAAAATCAACACACAGAATATATCCGTGCAATGTATATATCCAGGGAAAGAGCCATGCGTTTGAACCTTAAGAACCTTGTGTGTTTTCACAAGGCAAATAGACTTCCCACTGTTAAAAGAATCTTCCTATAGAAGGACATGTGATTTAATTTGAATAAGGTCCATTATTTAAATGGTTTAAAAACACAATAGGCTCTTAAATGCATCTTTTATAGAGTGTTTGAGAAATCATTTAGGTTTGTAAATGCTGATGGAGGGGATGAGCACCTACCAAAGGAGAAGCAAAGAAGCAATTTCAGCCTAGTCATTTGAATTCCAGAGCATTGCTTTGTTCTTGCTGAAATACAACTTTTTACTACTGTGACTTTGTACAGGAAAAGCAAAATTACATTTTTAGAGCATCCTCGTATTTTTATCTCCAGCTCATGCTGTCATAAACTGCACAACTCTTCTTTTCTTCCCAAGTTTCATTTCAGCCTTGTACCTGTTGCAGAATTTTGTGAAAAACAAAAAATGGAAAAAGTTTAAAAAAAAAGCAGTGATTCAATATCCACCTCCTGAAGCGACACATCATGCAGAATAAGGAGAGCAGGAGAAAAATCTGTATGTAGAATTAATGATACCTACTCAGTTCTCTGTTTCGCCCCCAGATATAATTATTAATTTCATCTGAGTTATGTAGTTGTAGATTGACTTGCAGTGGCTCTCTTGATGAGAGCCCTTGAACCAAAGTCATGTTTTTGTAACTTGGATAGACTTTGGCTACAACATGGTTCTCATTTAAGAACATGTCTTCGTTTCAGAGTGAATTCAGAAATATGTGTTGTATTTCTTCTGAGTATTGTTCATGCATATAATCCCTATCAGAGATGAAAGGGAAAAAAGTTTCCTCAAGTTGCTTTCCAGCATGTTCAGTGCTTTCCTTTTTCTCTTCCACAGTTTTTTCAGTTACAGACAGAAGTAGGACTCACTGGGATCAGGAGCAAGCTGCTCACATGGTCATAATGGTATATTTTTATTTACACTCCATTTGAGAACTGTGATGTTATTTAACAGCTTAGGCCATTTCATCTTTAATTATAAGTTGTGATATTGTTGTCTTCTAACTTGAAGCAGATGGTCAGAGCCAAGTGTCCTGGTCAGACTGGGAGGGCTGTGTAGACATCTCCTCTCTTGCCTTTTTCTTTTTTTTTGATTCTGCTGCTGTCTAAACAAACATTTAGAATAACTCAGTTTAAGAAGGTGCCTGTGATTTTCTGAATACTTACCAATCTCAAAAATTCTGTAACTAGTGCACAGTTTTGCTTGTACAAATAAAACCTTTACTGGTACCCCTGACCCCACTGGGTCTGAGAATAAAATTTACGGTATTGATGGCATGTTTTTTTAAAGACATAATTGACATTTCTAATTGGACAGTATCATAATTAAGACTTAGTTGCGGGAAGTGAGTGAACAAATACTTAAGTTGATCTTTTAATTATTTAAAGGTGATGTGTCAGAGCAGTGCACTGACTCAGAGTAACTGAATCATCCTATCAGCATGTGGAGGAGTGATTTATATGCCAAATCATGGCGAACTGTAGAATCAATTCCCTCTTTTTGTCTCTTCAAGCCTAAGAACATGGCTTTGAAGTTTTAATTATTTAAATTTCTGCAATGTCCCAGCCCCTGTACTGGAGGCTGATGGATTTGTGTCAGACTGCTGTCAGGAGCACAGCACAGGGAGTCTGGGAGTAAATACAGACTAAGGAGTGATAGAAGTGTTGTAAGGCACATCTGACCCATTTTTGTTACTCTTGAGGTACAGAGTACTCAAGAGTAATAAATGCTCTTGGCTGTGCTTTAATACAGGCCCTGTCCTCCCACAGGGCAGAAGAAACACCACGGTTGGAATAGCTGTAGGGTCTCCATCTTCAGCAAGGAGAGAAGCAGTGGTCGGTTACATGGCCTTTTGTGATTATCTGTCCTTTTTTTCTTCCAAAAAATAGGCCAAGGGAAGCACACTGTTCATCACTCAACATGAGCTGCTGTGGCTGCTTTAGATCTGGAAGAGAATTGGTTGCAAGATGAATGAATAAGAATAAAAATAAAACTCTGTGTCCAGGCTGTGATCTAAACATAGCAAGGGGAATAGGATAGGCAAAAATTCCCAGAGAGGATTGACTGTTCCTGAAATGTGAATATTAAGGCCTGGATCACTGAATATGTGCAGAAATGTTTAAATTTTGCTTCAGTGTCTTGCTCTGTGGCCCAGTGAAGGCACTTCATATCTGAAAATTTTCAGCCTAAGGTCTCTGACTTTTCTGGTTTGGGTTTGTTTTTTCGTCTTTCCCCTTTTGTGCTGTCGCGGTAATGAACACTGCGAGCCTTAAATCAGTCTCTTCACTTTTGCTCATGTGTCTGTGAGGGATTAAGAATTCAAGAAAGCAGAATTTCATTGCAGGAGATCTCACAGATTCCTAAGGCTCTGCACAAGTGTTGCTTTCACCTTCTTTCAAGTCCTCTGAAGCACAACCTTGTAAGGAGTAGTTTGGCATGGCTGAGGTAACACTTCTGGGGCACTAACACTTCTCCTGGGGACCAAAACAGGTTATGGTGGCAAACTTAGGCATGGAGGGAAAATTTCCCACAAACATCTGTATTCTTCAGGTAGGCATATTTAGAGCTGCCCAGCAAACACCTTAATCTGGGCAGACTGAGAATAAAGTTGTTTCTGAAAAAGATTTGGGATGGAAAATGAAGCGTGCCCACCAAAAACTTCCACTAATGATTCTAACGTGAGAAAATTAAATACTTTCTCTTGTTTCTGATGTGTCTAAACATTATATCTGTTTTACACAAAAGACTTACTTTAAAAGATGGGGAAATAGAAGTAGATTTGGGTTGGGAAGCTTATACTCTCCTAATGCTACAAATTTGTACCTGATCAAACATTGCAGGGATCCATAACTTGGTGTTTGCTTTAAGACTGCCTTAAGAATCTGCTTCTTTGAGTTACTTGTGAACACGTACAGGGTGGCAACACCTTCCTTAGGATCTTTTAACCTCCCAAGCCTCCCACTGTCTTGTTCGTGTTACCTCGATCATCTTTTCCCCTGTACCTTTGTGGTGGATATGTTTTACAGACTGTGAAAAGTAGGAGGTCTTTGGTTTATAAGCTTGTAGCTAAAAACCTCTCTGTTCTGAAAGTGCTTTCATATATTCAGTGTAAGCATAAGATGCAAGACTTCTAAGTACCACAGTGGAAAACTTATAAAAAGATGTTTTCCTCTTATCATATACAGTTAAATAAAAATCGCACTTCTAAAGCTATTTCTGAAGTAGCTGCAAATATGGAAGGAGAGTTTGTAATAGCTCAGGTCACTGGATGCCTCTTGCTTTCCCTGCACTATTGGCTTTGTAGGGATAGTTTGTTTCCCTTGGTTGATTTCAGGAGCCAGTACTACATGAATTTGAAACGGGTTTGTGGGTTTTTAGAACGACTGATGCTCCTGCCCAGTGTGACCTTCTTGCTTTAGGTGTAGCCTGAGCTGGCCCAGGACAGCAGAGCAGGAGCGGGAGCTGTCAGACCGAGAATTAAAAGGGCAGAGCATCAGTGGATGTGGTTCCTTTTCTCCACTGCTGTTCTGATGGTTGATGGTAAACTAATAATAAGCTGTTCTGACAATTTGGGAAGATTCGGAGTGTCAGCACTCTAGTTTTTGACCTACTGATGCCTGCTGCCTTGGTTTTTAACTCATTTCGTATCATGTCTGCTCACAGCATTGAGAGCAGCGTTTTAGAGGTGGACTCTGGACTTGGCTTACAGGTGATCACAGCCAGTTCCCCTGTGCGTGTCATGCACTAATGTTTGCACCCTCTTTTGCTGGGCTAAACCTCCTCTCTAGAGGGTACAAAACCATTGCTGCGGGCCTGGCTTTGTGAGTTACCCCAGCCCTGGCATCAGTAGGGGATGGAACACTGCAGAGGGAATTGGAGTAGCCAATGCTGTCAGAACTATGAGTAACTCTCTGTATGTGCATACACCATTTATATTGTGGGACCATTCTTTTCTATCATTTTAAAAAACATTATAATCTCCCACAAAGGAAACACTCAAGGCCTCTTCTGGTTTCTGGGTGTGGTTTGTTGAAGTATCAGAGCAAAAATAAAGGGGACAGACAGAGGTTCGGTGTGGACTGAAGGAAAATGGGCAGGGGACATAAAGATGAGGGATTGAGTATGGTGGGGGGAGAGAATGGGGTGAAAGATGGAGAGTGGGGTACTTGAGGATGAGGATAATACAGGAGAGAAGTAGGGAGCAAACTAAAATGAGGAGGGAGCAGGATAATAGTGGGAGAGGGTGTGAAGGAAGGGGAAAACTCTACATTTATGTCTTGGCTAAGGAAGGGATGTTTCTGTATCTTGGAGGAGGAGAAGTGACAGGTTGATTCTGCAGCTGAAATCCTGGTTGACTTCCCTAAAGCCTCCAGACCATAAGCAAGACCTGACGTGCTTTTTAAAAAAGTTGAATCCTGTTTTAAAGCAAGCTGGTGACTGCATGGATCTGACTGATTCTCATTACTCATTTGCAGTATTCTGTTTCATCTTAAGACTGTAGCCTCAAGAGATGTGAGCAGGGGTGGGAGTATTATGAAACAAAGTAATTTGATTATTTGGGGTGGGGTGGGAGGGTGGCAGCTTTGTTTTAACTTAGCAAATTGTTTAAAAGCACAGACAGATGAAAAGGAGACAGCTAATCTGGTTAAGAATAGCCACTATGGTTTTTGATATTGATTTCTTTCCACACTCTGTCGTCTTTTAACCTTGTTTTCTTACAACTTTTGAAAACCCATCTTGAGCTGGACGGAACAAATAGAGGATGTGGATAAAATAGCTTCCTTTCAAGAAGTGATTGAACTTCCCTTTCAACTTACCACTAAATTTCTTGTACATTTTTCAATTTCTCTTAATTTCCATTGCAATAAAAACTCCTAAGGATACAAATTTTCTGCCTTTTAGCCTAAAATGATCAGCTTTTATATGTTTGTTATGTCATGTGTTTACAATACATTTAATGCTAAAAGATTTATTTTTAGCTGGCTCAGTAAAATAGCTGGTTGCTGGAGTTGTTGTCATAGCAGCAATCTTAACAGATAGGCTGATCCTATTTAGCTTTTGCAGCCAACGAGCGGCCGTTAGGCAACAGTTTGACAGTTCTGCAGCATTTTTCTAAAGATGGAAATTGTGCTGGTGCTGGTGAATTTTTTTTTGGCCCAACTTTAAAATATTTCTTTCTGTAGGTGTGTGGAGTTCGATTCAACATTTTCCCCTAACAACTTATGATAACTTTGCATACACAACATGTGAGATTCAGAATTTAAGTCTTAATTTGTAGGAGCTTGAAAATAAATTGCATGGTGCAACATATTGCAAGCTGCTTTGATGATTTTTTTAAAAAGCCAGAAGTATTCTGAGAGAAAAATGCCAGACTAGAGAACAAGATTGTGCATCATTTATTCAGCAGTAATTTTAAGTTGTGGCAGACTGGGCAAATATTACTGAAGAACTTTGTGGGTTGTTTTTGATGAAATGCACTGCCTGGGTTAGATGATATCTTAGGATTTTAGTAATCCAAGTTCTTGCTTTTTTAATATGAAGAGAATAGAGTGCTTCTATATTGACAAGCAAAGAAATAGTATTTTCAGATTAGTCTGTAACATTAGCCATACCTCTAAGTGTTCCCCTTAGCTCTGAGCTGTTACAAAAGTTCAATTGCCCTCAGACATAGGTCTGAATGCAGTTCTGTCTGAGAAGAAATGTGAATTTACTGTGAGGAATTTCTCCTGTCTGTAACTTCCAGTCAGATGGTATTGAACCTAAATTACTTTCTGTGTGGTTGAGCAAAAGACTTTTACTCTCAAAACTCTCTTAAGTCTCTTAGCAGACAGAGTAATAAAAAAAAATTATTGAAGTACTTTAGTTTAATGCTAAGGGATGGGTTTGGGTGCTGTTGGCTTAGAGTGCTTCAAATATGATTAGGAGTCAAAAAGTCTATTTAACCTTCCAGTTACTTTTTCTGGTCCTTAAACCCCGCTTGTTAAAATGCGTTGTTATCACAGACTGTCATATTAGGTGTGTGTGCTTAATAATTTCCCATCAGTCACGGCAACTTTCCTCTCACCTCCCCATTCTGGGTAGTTTTGGGTAATAGTTCAGCCCATTGCTTTCAGCTTCTGGTTCAAAGCCAGTCTCAGAATGGCAAAGGTAACTTCTTTAACTAACTCTGGCTGGTATGGATTTGATATTGTTCCGCTGTTTTGTGGACTAATGTAGAAAAATCTAATGAGTGAATCTGGCAGAATCTCCCAGCAGAAAAATGAAATATCATATACCTGCACACATCTTAATGTTCAAGTTCTATTACAGCTTTTGAGTGCATCAAGGAGGTCGGTGCTGTGAAAAAGCAGAGTTCTTGCCGTGGTCCCACCACCCAAACTCCTGCCTCTTCACCACTTAACCTCCCTGCTGGGCTGCTTTCCCTGGCTTCTGGTGTTCATCTGAATCTTGAGACCTGCTCCCTGATAGGACTTGGAAATATCTTGGACAAATGGAGCAGTGCTTTCTGTTTTGTCCAACTGGTGGCTCTGTCATGTGAGGACAGAACTGTTTCCCTGCTGGTCTGCAGCCTTCCAAAGGCAGCGAGTGAAAGGGAGGGGCGGCAGCGAGAGCTGCACCCTGGACGTGGGGATGTGTTTCTGTCACTCACAATCTCTGTCTGTTCTGCTGTTTCAGGCAAAGTCGTGCATTTGTCATATGTGTGGTGCCCACCTGAACAGACTCCACTCTTGCCTCTACTGTGTCTTCTTTGGCTGTTTCACAAAGAAACATATTCACGAGCACGCGAAGACAAAGCGACACAATTTAGGTGAGTTCTCATCCTGATGGTGCTCATAACCCTTTGTGTTACCCCTGTCCATTCCAGGCCAGTAAAGTGATATTTTCTTGTAGTTACCTCATTAGGCACAGAGATAATTTTATTTGTAGTTTGGTGTAGTTTAGTGGCATTATTCTAAACTTGGTGCTTAAACTTCCGTTGCGTCACTGTTATGTTCACAACTTGTAATTTGTTTAGTATCTTGGTATTTATGAATTAATGTCATATATAAAAATGTGAGGAGGCAGAGTTTTGTGGGTTTTTCTCCTAAGTGTTAAAAATGGTGGGTTTAATGCCTGGAACTAGAACATTTATTTCAGTAAACTTCTTTTTCAGGAGGTCATGTTCACTTCTTTTCTTGCTGAGGAAAAAACGTATCATTTCTATCACAAAGAAGGCTAATCAAGTAGCAATCAGAATTATTTAAACTGCTGAAGTTTGGGGGGCGGGGGGCCATTTCTTCATTTTTATATTTTGGCTTCTTCTTTCTATTGGGGTCAATAACCTAAGTAGTAAGAAAACAGTTTAACTGGTATGGAGTACCTTTCCCTCAACCATCTCAAAAAATGCTGGTTAAAGGCCAACAAGTTCTTCCGTTCTGTCAGCTTTGGTGCTACATCATGTTCAAAACGAAAAGCCTTTGGTTTTGTTTTACATTACCTATTGCTTATAGTTAGAACATTTTCAAGTTATAATGCAAAAAATCCTGATCTATATTCTGTATTAAAATTCTGTTTTAAAATGGATGGATATAATTTTTCTCCAAATTAAAATGTATTTTTGGTGGAGTGATGTAAGAAACGGGAAAAGAAGGACATTATTTCATGGCATAAATTTCCTCTTGACCAGCGTGGCCACCATTCCTAATTTAATTTATCCTAAGTGCTTATGGAACAAACTGTTTTTGTTTGCCATGAAGACAGAGAAGCTCCAGAAGGCCAACAGTGCTGTGTACTCCTGTGCCTAAGAAACGGGTGTGTAAGTTTACTATTTTTGGAAAAGATGATTTAAACCGGCAGATCGTTATACTTTCTTCCTCCATATGTGTCAAGAAAGAAAAAGATGAGGCTCGGTAGTGGTATAGTTTAAGTTTGTAAATGTCTTGAAAAATAGGATACTGGAAAATAGCACTGAAAATTCCATCATGGTATGGCTGAGAGCACTGGGAGTGTTCAGCTCACAGGAGAGATGGCTCAGGGGAACCTTGTGGACGGGTACAAATACCTGAAAGAGGGATTAAAAAAGTGCGTTGGGCTATTTCCAGTGGTGTCCAAGAGGCAGGGAGGACAAAGTGAAATACAGGAGGTTCTGTCTGATCATCATACAACTGTAAGGGTGACCAAGGACTGGAACAAGTTGCACTGAGAGGTTGTGGAGGGTCTATCCCTGAATATATTTGGAATCTCTCTGGACATGGGCCTGGGCAGCGTGGATGTCGTAGATGGCCCTGCTGGAGCAGAGGCTGGACAAGGTGACCTCAGAGGTTCCTGCCAACCTCAGCCGTTCTTTGAAAACTAAAAATACCGAACCAACCCTGTGTGACACCTTTTAATTGCTTTTTGCAGAGTGTGGTCTCAAAGAGCTTTTAAAGTCAATTCATTAGCTGAAATTATTTTGGACTCTTTACCAACGCAGAAGTGCAAATTATTTGAGGTAAACTCAAAGGATTTTTGGTAAAAGGGGGTGGTGTACATGTGTATATATGTAAAAAACAACCTTTTGTGCTAATACAAGTTTATGGCCACATTTAAGGTTTAAAAAATACTGTACTAAATTGAGACTGTCAACAGCATTTGCCTGTTTATCTGTGGACACTTTTTAAACACTGTAATATTTTTACCACTAAACTTAACATATTTATGGAGAACCTTTTAAAAAAGCTTTGTAATTGCACACGTTCTCAGCTGCTGTTTATGTATTTGGGAAGCTTAAATCCAAGTTATTTTTTGTGCAAGATAGAATTTGCTGTTGTCTGCTGTAGTGAATTAGCTTCTGTTTTCTTAAAGGAAAACCAAAACTGAATGGAGGAGGGAGAGTCTTAAAGACGCTCTTGCTTAAGGACTGTTGTAGTTATTGTCGTGGCACTAAACAATTAAGACTGTGTCAGATAAGGTACTTCCCAAAAGGAATAGCCTTTACATAAAAAGGGCAAGAGTTAATTAAGCCAAAGCACAAAATACTTTACTGAATCATCCCAAAAAGGATTCTTCTGTAGCTAAATATGAGTTACTTGGTGCACAAATGCACATAACGTGAAGATTGTGCAAGTGACTGCTCGATTTCTAGTTTTGGAGATTCCTTTCTCTCTCTTTTTTTTTTTAATGTATGTTTTGGTGCTTGATTTCCAGCTGCATGTGAAATGAGCTTTAAAAATATTTTTGTAGTTTTACTAGTGCTTTTGGTTGCTTTTCCTGCTGCAGTTTTAGTTGGGAAAATAACATCTGATAGTCAAAACCAAGTTAAGTGCTTTGAAATTTCAAAACTGAGAGGAATTATTTTAAAGCACTTGGTGACTTTTTGCTGAGCCAACATCAGTCTCCATGGAGACAGGCAGGAGCTGCACACTTAATCACAGTTGTAAGAACTACCATGGCTTTCAGCTGTAACAGCTGTCTGAGCATGGAAGGGATGTGTTTGCAGCTCACTGCTGTGTGTTTCAGGATGCTCCAGCATCATATTCCAGAGTGATTTTGAATACATCCCTTGCTATCTCTGCTTCCCTGAACAATCTAAATTAGGCACTCACAATCTGACCTTACCGTGATACCTGTGCTCCTGCATCTGCCTCCCTGTTCAATGTATATTAATAATACCATACTTAATTTAATTTATTCCTTGAGTTGTGGATGTGGGTGATGGGTAGGTGAGGTAAGATCCAGCTATAGGAGCTGCTTTTTAAAATCTCTGCATTGCACAGTCTCTCTGTCAATCTCCAGGACAGGCTGATATTCCCACTGGGCTCTGTGTGTGTTTTGTGAGGAGTTGTGAAATGGTGAGAGCAAAGTCCTTACTGATCTCTTCTGGGATTCTTTGTATTTTTGATCCTGGCAGATGTTTCCTTTTCCCCACCTGTAGGAACTTGATCTATTTTTAACTTTTCTTATTGCAGCTCTTACATGATTCTCAGCATCCTCATCATACTTCACTTTTCCAGTTCTAATGTGTCCATCTCTGGTGCAGCCCTTTGGATTGAGACAGTTTGCTTGCTAATGACTTGCATTCTTTGTCAATGCTTCCATGACTTTTATTTTGTGCTTCTTAACCTGCTGTTCAACACAAAGCTGATACTGTTACTTGGGAGTTAAATCAGTGACTCCAAAACTTCTTTTCTGATTGGTGTCACTTGTCTGCCTCTTTAGTGGTAATGATTGGAGTTTCACTCTTGGTGCTGTTGCCTCTTTGCTAGGTAACTTGAAATCCTTCTGGAGCTATTTCGATTATACTAAATGAATGTGTGCTATCAACATACTCTGTCATCTTCCTAAATAATCCTTTCAAATCAGGTTCAGCACCTGGGGAATCTGCTGGTGGTTTCTATCCTTGTAAAAATTGATGATCTCTTCCTTATCTTTTCTACAGCTGCTCAATAAAGGAAAATACACAGTAACTTAGTCCCAGAGTAGCAGGAGCAGAAAGATGTCTGTGAACCATAGTTCTAAAAGAGAAGAGAGGTCGGTGCTATAAAGTTTGTCTCAAAACTGTAGCAGTGATTAATTTATCAGTTTCCTGATTGGGACTGAAAAATCCTGGGCAGACACCAAATGAAATTTTAGTATTCTTTGAGTGAATATTTTTCTGTTACATAATGTTGTTTTTTTAGTGTACACACACACTCTTAGCTGCAAGAAAACCCACTGGTATAAGGCTTGGGACAGTCTGTTACAGATGGCCATTCTGAGTTAGATTAGTTCAGTTATGGTATCAAAGCTCTGTGCAGAGCTATTTATTTAAACTCCCTGCTGAGGAGCCAACTTGTGCCTGTCCATGCTGTGCCTCTCTCTCTATTAGAGATGCACTTTTAACACCTGAACAGTGTCTCTGAAGCAACACCTCTGATGCAGGTTTTGGGTGAAGTCTTGATCTGTTCTGAGGCCTCATTCTGTAGCTCAGGAATAGAAGGAAGTGAATTAACAGGAGTGAGATTCAGTGGTTTAAAGACTAAAGAAGAAATAGTTGGAAGACTGAACTATGATTCCATTTCTAGGGACACTGGCAAACAGTTATTTATGGAATTAGTCCTGTTAGGGTACATTCATTATTTATTAGATCACAAACTGTTTGTTGAGGAGCTGTTTTTCTTTAAGTATGTGCTGATGTAAAATTCAGTCCAATAGATACATTTGTGGTGAGAGGAACTGGGTGGGTGAGCCTAATGATAATGCTCATAGATTAAGTTGAGGATTTTTGGTACAATTCGAAAAGCTTCTACTTCCTGTGGAAAACAAAAACCTAATTTTTTTCATCTGATTCAGAGGAAACATGACAGAAAGCTGGTTTCTATACTGAAGTTGGTAAAAGGGAAAAATCTGATTACTGCTGTTACTGCATACCTGTCTGAAATTTAATATATAGAAACAGAACACTTCTGTAAAGGAATGACAGTAAAAGCTGTTTAATTTTTTTTTTAATTGGAAGGTATTGAGTGCAGTGTTGATTCTGCCAGTTCTTTCTTAAACAGCGAAGATGTTCATTACACCCTATGTGGAAAGGCAATTAAAGCTGTTCTCAGCACAGTTTACTGCACTGCTGGAGTAGCAGTTAGTTTGTTTCTTCCATTCACATCCAGGCTCTGAAAGGGGTAGAAAAGGTCATCTGGGCATTTTACCAGCATCTTGATTTGAGTTCTAGTGCTTGGTGATGGTGTGGGGAAGACTGTTGAGGAGATGAAGGTGAATGGAAAGCAACACACAAGCAGTGTTCTGCAGTTCTGTCAGAGGTGGATGGTATCACATTAATATGTCTTTTTCGATAACATAACTGATTTTCACAGGAAAAAGGCAATGCACTGAACCTGTCTTGTCTGGATCAAGTAAAGGATTTGACATTTTGCCCCCTTGGAAATTATTACTTGAGGTAGAAGTGGCAAGGACCAATATGAGAATCATGGTGTATAAGAGGCAGGAAAAAGGGAAATTGTTGATGAATGGACTGAAAGCAGAGTGTGTAAGACACAGACTTAACTAGCAAAACCAGTCCTGGTTTACTGCTATTTTCTAGTAATTGAGGAAAAGGAATTTTGTCTGTGTATGAAATTCCTGATGGTCACAAAGTTCAGAGGTGTTACTTGTACTGAGGAGGGCTGGGTAGCCCTGTGAATTAAATAACCTCAGTGACTACAGCAAAAAAAAAAAAAAAGAGGTGAAATTTGATAGCAGAAGGTACAAAATATTGTACTTCAACATAATACCCTTGTGATGCCAACTGGAGGATTGATTGGAAGAAGAGGAAAAGGAGGAAAGCATTTTGGATGCACAGGTCAGTTGTAGGAGTACAGCTTGAACTTTCAGTATTCCCAATTGCCATTAACAGTATCTGATGCTCTGGGATATATTGTTCAAAGTATTGCAGGCAAATCCTCTTTTGCTTATGTGAGGCACGTTCCAGCATGGCATTCCTGTGCCGTAGCTCAAGCTTGGAGCCAGACTGGATTCGTAAGGTGGCAGCAGAAAAGTTCATTGGAACTGTCTTCTGCTGGGAGCTGCTCTGGAAGGTGCAGGTAAGTGATGAGCTCCTGCCAGCCATCCCTCAAAAGCTCCTTTTAGTATCAGGAAGGACTCCTGAAGAGTTCTCTCTATACCTGGAATATTCTTATCCCTCAGAAAACCAACTTGCTGAATATTTACCTGTGTATTGCCAGCTCTGGATGTATCTGCTTCCCTCAGACCCAGCCACAAAGTTCTGTGCAGTTCTGGATCTTGCTACTGCTTCTACTGAAAATACTGTGTTTTAGATAAGTCTCCAGTGTTGTTCAGATGAGAATATGCAGATGAGTATAAGCAGTTTGTATCACATCATGTGCAGCAGCTCCAAACTTGGGAATTCTTCCCCCAGATTTCTGAAAAAAACTCGGCAAGGTTAAGTAAGGGAGCATTTAACGATTTCTCTCCTTTAAACTTGAATAATATTTTGAGAGATGAAGAAGAGGTGCTGTAGCAGGAAGATGTAATTCTTCTCGGTTTTCAAAGGTTTGCTGCAAAGAAGGGAACTGTAGAAGGTTGTAGGGTCAGAGGAGGGCAGGGAGAAGACTGACAAAAGGCAAAATACATTTTATAATAGGGCAACTTAAGTATAGGAATGCTGCAGCCTCCTCTGCAGCATATTGGGGCATGCACACATATGTAGACACTGTGTGTGTACAATACAGGTATTTCTGAATGAGGTCAAGGAGCTGGAATTAACATTCTACTCATAACAACTTAACATGAAATGGTTTGACGCACTGATTCCTCTAAATTAACAGTTAAAAGCATATTTGCTATCTAGATTCCATAGGGATAGCAGGACATTTTTTCTTCATCTTATCTTTCCTGGCTTGGATTCATGTGGAGTTGTAAGATGATATTCTAAACCATCACAGAGGCCGGTGTACAGCACAGGGGCTGCCCATCTGGCTCCTGGTGTTAAGTGGTTTGCAGGACAGCATTGGGTGCTTGCCATGTTTGGATTGCAGGCGAGTCGAATTTAAACATTAAAATTCTAGATCCATATGGGGCCAACAGGCATCTTGGAGACTTCAGAGCCACAAAACCACTTCTCACCTGTTTGTTCCTCGTTTAAAAAAGAAGGAGAAAAAGTAACACTTAATGGAATAGTTCTATCTTGAGTATTAGGAGAAGATACTGAATGTGAGAGCAAAGGATAATGCTTGACTGTGACCATCATTTTTAATGTGGATTAAAAGATTTGGTATGTGCGGCTGCATTTTTGGCAACAGAAGGAAGTTGGGGGGTTTTTTTTGTTTGGTTTTTTTTTCCCCTGACAGTAAATACCTGCAATTCTCAATGGCTGGATCACCATTTAGCAGGAGTAGTTTCTTTTCCACCTCTTTTCCTCCCTTTTTATCAGTTCAGGAATTCTGACCTGTGGTGCAGATTCCAGGTGCCAGGAAATTGGGAGGAAGGCAATCAGGTGCCTGCTTTGTGCTGATAGATCAGAGACAGGATCCTGTGAAGAACTGGCTGAAGTTTAGCAAATCACTTCTTGGGAACCTGAGCCAATTATCTGGAATGGGTGTAATGATTAACACTCAAGGTGAGAAATCAGGGAGCATGATTTAGCTTTGGATGTTGGCTTGAAATGGTCTAAAAGAATTGCCAGTTTAGCCTCCTTTGCTACAGAAGTTGAAGAAAATGCAGGTGACTTGCATAGCACAGAGTGTGTTGATTTGAGGTTGATACTATAGCAAGACTGAGTTGCAGAAATTTGCAATGAATTTAATTTCAGAACAGGTCAAAACTGACCTAAATTCTGAGTTGCTGCTGGATGTTTTTTCTACTTGAGTGCACCTCGTGGTCCAAGGGAGATGATACCAAAACATGATTCACAAATATCTCCTATCCGATGAATGGTATTGAATATTATGGTGAAGCATCCCGTTCCCAGCTGAGCAAAGTCAGTTCTTTTCACCTAGTTCTTTCAAAAACTGAACATCTGGGGTTTTTACCTGGATGAGATGTGCATGTGCACACTCTCGATGTGGCACACTTCCCTGCTTGTGGTGTGTTCCCATCATCTCTGGTCCCTTTACCATCTTCACAAGGCCATCAGTGGATATAGTTGGCAAAGTAAAGCACTTGGGCTTAAGTAAAACACTTTACTTGGCTCCCAGATAGAGAGTTTGAAGACCTTTTGCTGCCAGATTTAAACTTTCACTCCAGAGCTGTTGTTTTTTAAAACTTCGTGTTCCTTGCACCAGTAGATAAAGTTGTTGTCGTTCCTGCATGATCTTCTGTGCTGCCTCCTTGTTTCTCTAAGCTGATAGTTTTATTTTTAAATGAAAAATAAAATGTATTTTCATTCCTCTCCTGCGTTGCAGCTGCTTATAATTTTGTATGTAAAAGGGTACAAGGAGATCAGGCTTTAAAGGAAGGGCAGCTTATTGTCAGCACAGAAGGTATAAAAGCAAAGGAAAATGTTGCATTCCAAGAGGTCTTCTCATTCTTAAATTGCTCTGCCTGTGATCACCAAGTAGGTATTTTGAATTCCAAAACCAGGAATCTAGATTGATTAAATTTAATACAATGACATTGTGATTCTTTTAAATTGCTTTTGGTTCTTCCTTGTGAAAGAAAAAAGTAGATTTCTACATAATGTATATTTTATTTTTCCAGGGTAATAAATTCTGTATGCATATTAAGCTAAAACTGAAGTTCACTGATTTCATCCCCCTGTACCTTCCTGAGAGAAGGGTTGGAGTAGTGCTAGGAAGAGCAGATCCTGGAAGTTGGGAGTAGCAGCCATTCTGGAGGAGCTTCCTAGAAGAGATGTTCATTGTCAGGAATGGGGGCATCATGGCAGACTTGGCAGTGGGTTAATCCAAAACATGTGGGCATTATTCCTGGGTTGGTAGTTCTCAAATTTTCTATGAATTTCAGGCCTTTTTGTTAGTTTTGTGATCCCAAATATCAATGTAAATACCAGTGGTGAAATTTGCTACATGTGCATTCTGATGCTTTACTGTTGTGTTTTTTATGGAATTTCCTGGCCAGGTGTTTCAGTTTCAGATAGAGCTTCATGGCAATTTTGCTTAAAACAAAAAAGTTTAGCCTAACAATGGGTGAAGTTTGTTTCATTCCCCCCAGTCCTTTGAGGGAGAAAGTTTTGTGTGGACTTTGTTCTTTGGATGTGGTGTAACTTCAGTCAGTGCTCGCTTGGGAAGAGTCTCTGTGAGTAAAACAGTCCCTTCAGTGATTCCTCTGTTCTTCACCTCAAGACAACCAGTGTAAGAAAGTTTAAGTGTATTTCAAGGGAAAAAAATCAAATTAGACTAACCTGAAAGAATTAACTTCCAAACTTTCTTAGTGGACTCTTTTCCTGAGCAGCCGTGTTCTGGCTCCATGAGAAACTCCTGCCCTTCCTCCATGCTGTGGCCAGGCCTGTGTGGCCGCCTTGTCACTGATGCTTGAGGTAATTTGTCCAAAACCCCTTGCAGTCATTAAAAAGACACTGGAAGTGCTGGCATATATACAACTGCATTGTTCTCATAAGTGTGCTGGAGAGAGGATATTTCCTCAAGAGTCCTTAATCAGGCGCTGGACAATTACGGCTCTAACTCCGCCGGTGTTTCCGTTAAACTTTCTGATCCCTTACACCAGAAATTCCTTCTGCTCTCAACAAGTGGTTTGTGGAAGGTGGTCTCTTGTTGGTTTAGATCTTGACATCTTTACTTCATTGCTCAGGCATGTAAATCCAGGAAGAAAGGAGAAGTAAGGAATCCTCTGAGCACAGCTATGCCTACACATTCTGATGGTAAATTGTAACCATAAGTGCTCACAGAGTCCTATTTATTCAATATTCTGCCAGCCCTGTTCTGTTATTTGGGGGTCTGTTTGTGGGATGTTTTAAAAATATATGGAGAACAATATTGGGTTTGTGTTTTAAGACCAGTACTCTGGATTTTCATAAATTTTTTTTTGTAGAAAACTGTGCAGAACTGGTAATGCAATAAATGATGGAGTAAATATTGTAGAACTCTAATTCTCTGTAAGTTGTGATATACCACCCCCCCGGCTGCATAGTGTTTTATGACTGATCCCCACTACAACTCAGAGTCTTGTCTCCCTTTGGGATGTTCTGCTAAAGGAGTTTATTCAGTCCTCTGGTTATCAGGGTGAAATATATTTTCATTACACAAGATAATGAAAATCCTGAGTTTGTGACTTTACATGAAGTAACACAGTCCTTATCGTCTTCCACAAACTGAGTGTAGTCCAAATAGGCAAAACAGAAGAATGGAGCACATCAGCTCCATAAAGATAAAAAACTGTTTAAACTAATTGGAGTTTATTGCATAATAGGAGAAGTTACAAACAATTGACATAATCATTGAAAAAGTGATTTTAAAAGAGGGGAAGGAGGAAAAAAAACCAGCTTGTAAAGGACTAAAGAAGAGGGGCAGCAGGTTGTGAGGGGGTCGAGGCTGTGAAGGGTGGAGGAGGTAGGGTTAGAAAGGACCTTTACCAAGAAACCTCAAAACAAGCACTGCCCCAGTAACGGGGCAGCACAGAGACTTCACCTGTGTCTGCCTGCGGAGATCCATGGCAGAATTCCTGCTGCATGGCATGTGGTTTGGCTTATTTAGCACTTCAGAGTAATTCAGTGCTGTTTCTTGTAGGCCACCTGATGTGGTAATGGTTTCCTGTGTTTGAAACAAGTTTCCACTGTAGCAAGACTATTCTAATAGTAGTACGACTATCCTAACAATGCTATTTATCTGGAAATAAAAGGAATTAAAATAAATGAAAACTCTACACTTGGGGGAGAAGGGTGATGTTTCTTACCTGTTTGCTGGTGCAGATTGGGTTTTAGTTGTATTTGTTAGGGCCCACTGCTGTTTAACTTTCCTGTGATTGTGGCTGTTTTTCATATCTATGTACTGAAAATCAGTGCTTTGCTATGATTATTTTGCATGTTTTCCATGGTATATGTTGGAGTAAAATGACCTTTCTCAGTTAGGTATTTATTTTGTTTCTTGGCTTTCTTTTGTTAAAGGTTGTGCAAGAAAAATATTTTTAACATTGGTCAGTGTTCATTTGTTTGTTCTGAAAGGGTGTGTGAAATGAAAAATTGAGACAGAAGTAACCTGTGGAATAAACTACCCCAGAAAACCTTTCCCCTGGAGAAATAGCTTTGAATTTGCATTGCTGTCTTCTGTTTCAACCTTCATTTGGATTTTAACTAGGTGCTTTCTGATTATTTTAATGGCTTTGAAGAGAAATTACTGAAGTCTTAGAAAAAGATAGTTCAAACTTATATGTCACATCTTACAGGGCTGCTTCTGTGTGTGTTGTAGTCAGTCAGTGTCCTGATGCCTCTTGGTAACTCGGGTGTTAGAAAGGTAAATTGAGAATTACAAACAGCTTGGAGGCAGCTGATTCTTTGTTGTCCTGCACAGTTTTCTTGCTGTGCCAGAAGCAACTGAATAACTCACACTGAAACTGGAAAAGTGTCTGGGTTTTTCTCTTTTTTTTCCCCCTTCCAGATTCTAAGGTACAGATTTTTCTTCTTTTGTGGACTGCTTGGAAGAAAGACTGCCTGACTTGGAAGCCTGCTTTAAAATGCCTTCTGGTTTATGAACTCACATCTTTTTTCCTCCTCCCCAACTTCCCTTCTGTTTTGCAGCCATAGACCTTTTGTATGGGGGTATATACTGCTTTATGTGTCAAGATTACATATACGACAAAGACATGGAACAAATTGCCAAAGAAGAACAACGAAAAGCTTGGAAATTACAAGGTTTGGTTTTCCTGCCTGAATTTCTTGTTTCTGTTTTTAATCATACCTGTCCCTCCCATTTGTTCAGTGGCAAAAAAAAAGTAAGGGGAAGAAAGAGCTCTTTAGAGAGAGTAGTGCAGGCCACGGGAGAGAGATAGTTCTTGCTTTCCAGGAGTCAGATTGTGGGTTTAACACGTGCGCCACACCTAATTGTAGCAAAAATATTTTATTTTTAATTGCGAAAAAATTATAGAAATATCTAACATTAATCCTGCAAAACTTGCATAATATCAAAAGTCAGATCTGTATTAGGTAGAGAATGTAACAGTCTGCTCCTTAAGGCTTATTTACGTGGTACAGGCAATAAATCTGTTCCCCTCACATGAAATGCCACCTTTGTGTGTGATTTTTTTAAATTTTTTTTTTAAATAGATCATGCCAGCTTACTTACACACCTGTGCTTTCATGGTACACGCACAGTATCTATGTAGAAGTATTTACACACAAATATATGTACACACATTTGTTTTATTCAGTTTGCTTTCCCTAATTTTTTCTTTTTTAGCCTTCACCCCAACAGTGGTTTCTCACTACCAGTGTACAATGACAGGTAAGAGGCGTGGGCTGGCGACGCACCTCACTAACAAGCGTCCCTTTGCTGATTATCCTGCCATTTTAGACATGAATCACAGTTAAGAATGCCAGTTTTATCGTGCAAATCGTTTTCCTCTTGTTTGGATATGTTCCAATGATTGAATAATTGCAGCAGACTTGATTTCATATGCCCTTTCCTTGGTAGAACTCTCCAAAACAAACTTTTCCTCTTTT